>JANHQD010002496.1:0-44356 GCA_024721195.1 Marasmius sp. AFHP31
GTATGGCAGAGCCAGATGGAGAAAATACTTGGCTCGGTCAAGGAGAATAACACCTACGGGATTCATTACCTCTTCATGCCTCACGCGCCTCGTTTCGTGACTACTCTATGGCCGTGTATTCCCATAAGCTCTTCGGATTATGAAGAACAGTAAGTGTCTCGCCTTGATAACCGTGGCATCTAAATCTCACCCGCCACTGCGCAGAGGATTCTACACACTCACAAAGGGCCCAAAATCTGTAGCTCCCTGCCCAGTCTGTCTCGTGCCGAGAGAGAAACTATCGGATCATTCAAGAGATTACCCCGCGAGAACGACAGAGACTATGCGTACCCTTTACCAGGCAGGACAAGACGCGCTGCAAGAAGCCGGCTTGAGAAACGTGGAGGTGCACTTCTCTCACGATTCCCATTCTTCCATTGGACTCAAGTCTGCGATAGAATTTCTTCTGGGACCTGAATCATTCCGATCCCTATCTAGCATGCTCCTACGATCGACTTCACGCTGCAATCGGGTTATTCCATCACCTCTTTTTGGAATTAAAGGCTCGTGTCGAACACCTCGGCCGCCCAGCATTGTCTATGGTCGACGAACAGTAAGCATTCACTCTTCCCGATAGACGCGTTGAGATCTAACCTTTAATGCTCGGTTAGAATGGCCTCATTTCCCCGATGGAGTGGCCTTCCTCACTTCAGCAGCGTAATGGAGACGTCGTTCACGGACGGAACAAAAGAGGAAGCTATAGCAAAGGTGCGTGTTTGGTGATTCACGCCACGTTTGTACTAACTCATGTCCTGTCATGACAGGAAATCGGGTTCTGCGCACTCAACGTGTTGACAAAGGAAAAGGACCCTAACGGATGGTTACTCTTGAGGTGTTTACATGCATTCAGACGGTTCAACATGTACACGGCGCTCACTCTACACACGACCGAGACCATTAGAAAAGGACAGCTTGCGGCGATGGAGCTATCGAAGCGCATCCAGGTGGGTTGTGCCCCAAGTCTCGAACGCACACTGGTTTTGATGATTTAACAGGAGTATAGCCGGAAGATGGAGGCGGAAACCTGGACGTCAGAACACAAGCGCAGTTCATGGAACTTTCCGAAGGCACACACCTACGAGCTACTCAAGGTTATCGGCAAGATGGGCCCCAACAACGAAAACGACAACGACAATCTCACCACCACCGCTTCTCCTGCACCAACATCCCGTCAATCTACCCCCGCTCCTCGTTCATCGACACCAACCACTAACACAGTCTCCGAGTCGACACCTGTTGAAACTGCCGCAGCACAACAGGAAGACGCTCCAGTCGTGGTTGTGGTCGAAGACACTGAAGTTGAAGAAGCCGAGAACGAAGAGGCTACAGACGAAGAGGCTGGTGTCGAGGTCAATCCAGCACCTCAGGTTGCAGCCCCGGCAGTACGCCCTCGAGCAAAGCGTGGCACCGCTGGTGTTAGCAAAAAGCCTCCCAAACCAGCAGCTAAACCAGCGGCTAAGAAGGCTGGAGCCAAAGCGAAGGCCGGAGCCAAAAAGAAAGGCGCTACGGAACGGGGCGGAGGCAGGGGTGCAAGGGATACGATCGTTGAAGAGGAGGAGGAAGTGTCTACAGAGGAGGAAGTGCCGCCACCGAGGCCCAAGCCCACTCGTCTCACCCGCCACGGTGCCTCAATTCACATCGAGTGTGGTGACGAGGAGACGTCGGATTAAGTTGTCGTCAGCTGTTTCTTGACTGTAGCACGCCTGGTATCTTACTCGCTACGCACTACACATTTGTACAACATTTACTCGTTACTGCAGCCACAATACATTGAAGGCCACTCCTCATGAGTGGCGAGATTATTATGCTTTTAAATTGAAATATATTGAAAGAAACAGAAGGTCTAGAAGGACTTGGATAGGCCAACAAAAGGTTTTTTTTATAATAGCTAAGGTAGGTAGAATGTACATAAATTAAAGGTAGCGCTATGCATAAATAAGGCCAGTTGGCCTAGTAGAAAAAAACGCGAACTTGGGTAGGGACCTTATAAGGTCTATGAGGTCGCGGGTTCGATTCCCAGAGGAATCCAAGGTATATGTCCGGCATATCAGATGCCGGCCAATGTTTTGCCCTCTTGAAAGGGCCTTGTTTGGTCTCTTATTTACGCCTTGTAATATGTCAAACAAGGACCTTATATGGACATTACTTGGCCGGACCGAGACTTTATAAGGCCCGAACGGGTAACCATTCCATAGAAACCGGGGACCATTATTAGGGCATATAATATGTATTATAAGACACCTTATATGGTACCTTATCGGCTGGACCATTTTTCTGATAAGCCCTTAAAAGGTAGGTGCCCCTGATATACGCTTAAAAGGCCTTAAATGGCCTTATATCCGGTTTCCGGAAATTTGCGACATTATCCAGGTTGTCACGCTGGCGCTTGTCACTCGACCGCCGTGGCCCGTCACCTCCATCATACACGAGTCCGCAATAGTATTTCCATCGTCCTTCTATTCCAATGTTCTCTATCAATTTCCCTTCCACGGACGTGCGTCATTCACACCCCACTAGCGAGATCCATCGTTCGATGAGAGACGTTCCCTCGCAGAGAGTTGCTGAGACTAACCATCTCCAGCCGTACGAGGGACATCAGGAGAATATCGAGGGATGTGACAGTTGTAATTGAGGTACATCTCCCATGTAGAATGTTCCCGACCTCCCGCACCGAACAAACTTGGTCAGTCTATGAACAGTCTCCGAGGTCAATCACACCGAGTCTGCTCTCTTTATGTAAGAATCATGGCTTTGTTGCATCTCTATAGCTTTTTACTGTCCACCTTGTCCAACGGACATCGTTTTAGGCTACTTTTTGTCTTCGAATAATCGTCTCTCGAGTGTCTGGCGAGGAGAGAGGCGCATCTATACACACTACCGTCACCCTCTTGTCATCAAGTACACTGTATGGGGTATGATCATGAGTTGCGATTGATCAGGCTGGCGTGATTTCGAGGTATGCGATTGCGGTGTACGACGTGAAGAGTATGCTTGTTTCACGGTCATGAGATTAAGGCACGGGTGCATTCATCTCACCCGCTCCCGTGCCTAAGGATGATTGGGAAAACATTCCTCCATACTTGGGCGACTCACACGGATCATAAAGTAGTACCTTGTCAACTCGGAATCTGGTGGACAGGAATGCACAAACCGGCTCCGTTCTTGATTTAGTTTGTCCTGACCTACTAGTCACTGTTGTTAGACAGCTCAAAATTTGACTGTTGTTGGCTTCAGGCTCGAATACCACCAATATGCCTTATTTTGTCTGGAATGCACATCGCATCGACTTAGAGTTCAATGAAGTCGCAGCGGTACATTGATATAGAGTTGCCATCCAAATCGTGAATGGTCTTCTATCTTCACCGGATGAAATCCTCCGTCAACGAATTACTGAACTTTCGGATTGCTCCTGAAATTTAATCTATCGGTCACCTGGTACTACCATTTATGTCATATGTACATAAGGTTTGATGTGAACGCTTTACTCAAAGGCTACAAGGCAATAGTCACCATTTACCGGCCAGGAGCTTAAAGTTGCTTAAATGCTGGGGACTTCTAACGTGTGCTCTCTTCTGTGGGCAGTATCCGGTATCCCGGCAGCCGGGTATGACGTAGAGCGGGTGAGGGGCGGGTGTCCCTCCCTCCCCCTTACCTTATACGGATAGTCAGGGTCCCGCCTTGTGACCGCCTTCCTGACCATTGTATCATCCCGCCTCCCGAATGTCGCCCGCCCTTTAATATAGTCTCCAATGTCATTTTAATTCAAGAAATCCAAGAAATCGTATAGTACACTATATAATAAATTGATAAAAGAAGATGGCCCCCTCCCAAACTGTGTCCGCTGCAGTCATCGTTGTCCCCACCCTAGTTACCGTCGTCTCTGCCCTCGTCATCGTTGCCATCATCCCCACCTCCAAGGTCATTCTCACCCATGCCCATCACTGCAATCTGGTCAAGGGGGACCACACTATCGCAGTCAGCATCCATGTCCTTGTCCTGCGGTTGTTGATCATCGTTGTTGTTGCCGTTGTTGTTGTTGTTGCCGCCGTTGTTGTCGTTGTCGTCACTGTCGTCGGTGTCTGTCAGAAGCTCCCGGCTCTTAGGTCCTGGTCGGGTATCATTAGAAGTCTTCACCCGCTTGTTGGAGCCTCTACCGCCTTCGTTGCTGTTGTCTCGAGGTCGCTTCTTCTGACTAGTGGACTTGGCAGATTTCTTCGACTTCTGGCGTGTTTTGGATCCAGAGGAGGTGGAGGCGGCGGAGTCCAGGTCATTATGGTGGGGATCTTGCTTTGACTTGGTGGTATTATGCTTCTTCCCTTTGTCGGACCATGCAGCTTGTGTAGGGCGTTCCACCGTGCCTTTCTCGAGGTCTTTCTCGAGGTTCTCCATCTCCTTCTCATACTCCCGGTTGTTCATCACCTCCCATCTCAACGTTGCGCTCCGCAACAAGTCATATACCTCCCTGACATGGTCGTCCTTCAAGTTGTGTGTTGACAAACAGAATGTGGCTGGGCCAGCCCATGAGTCTGACATGCCATTTCTTCATAAGCTTGATGCGGTAATGTTTGTATTCCATCAGCAGCTTTGGCTGCCCGGTTGCGATTCCTGTTCATATATTAGTACCAAATTTAGAGACTAGGATGGATTAAAGACGCACGGAGTCCCTTGAGAATCATTCCGACAATAGCCGTCTTCAGCCTATCAGTTCCTCCCGGCTACTTCTTGAGATGGGCGAGGCATGAGTATGCCTCGGCGGACAAAAGAAAGTCGAAGGCGGAAACGTTGTAGGTCTCCTGCAGGAAGTCCTCCATGTTCCCGCTGCCGTAAAGTCCAGCTGTGACCGGGGTCCCAAACTCTGAACGTGCCACAAATCCGAAGGTGATAGCGCCTGTATTCGCAGAGAGTGTGTCCGCCTAAATGTGCAATCAGTCAGTGAGTGTCAAAACCAGATCATGAGAACAACAAACCACGTCCTTCAGGGCCTTGTAACCGTTTGTTCCTGCTTTCCGTATCCTGTTACTCGAGCCTCTTGTTCCAACAATCTTCGTCGCACGGTGTGCCTTGAGTTCCTTTGTCCACTTCTGTACCTTCTTCGACTTTGCCCCCTTATTCACCTCTTGCATGACCTTTTCATTGGCCTTCAGACGCTGATGAAGGTCAACAAGTTTGAGCTTCCGACCTGTGGGAAGTTCTGAGGTAGGGTAAGTAAGATGACTATGGCGAGAGGAAATGAAGTGCTTACCACCATTGAGCTTCTTTGTCAGATGAAAAAGACCAGCCTGATATGGGCTCGGCTCCTTCATGTGATTGCTCCTATCTCAAATCTCCCGCACTCTCCGTAGCCGTTCCATTGGCCAGCCATTTTTATTGGCCAAGTCAAGCCACTCCGCATTGTGCTTATTGAGAAGCTCGTTGCACGCATCCGCAATCTTGTGGTTGGTTGTTCTCGCCTTCAGCTGGCGTTCTCCCTCCCCAAGTGATGGCTTGGATGCAACCGCCGAGCTTGGCTGCTCAGCTAAAGCCCAATTACTCCCAGCATCTTGTACCGCGGGGTTCTCAGGCTCGTCGTCCTGTGTGCCCTCATGGACTCTGGTGTCCAACGGCACGCCTTGGTTGTCACCTCCCAGTTGTGGCGAGGTGGAAAGTGGGTTCATGAGTCTGGCGAGAGACGTCGGGGGATGTGAGACCACCGGAGAAGGAGAAGGAGGGGATGACTGTTGAGAGGGTGAGAACGGAGGTTTCTCGACAGGCGGCAAACTCTGAGAGAGAGAAGGCGGGAGCAAGGACGGTGGACATGTAATTGACAGGGAAGAGGATGGAGGAGTTGCCTCAAGAGGTGAATGAAAGGTGAGCGAGCTCAATGGACATGAGCATGAAGGTGAGGAGTGCAACTGAAAGGACAACGTTGGTGAGGACGTGATTTCACCAGGAGGTGATGCGGCACCGCTGTCATCCCGATGGACTCGAATTCGTATATCGCAAAAGGATTGTGAAGTCGCCGAAGCGGGAATGCTCATTGACGGTGGCCGGAAAGAACACGGGCTATGAGCTGGAGGGTTGTTGGGTATGGGAAGTGTAGGTGGAGGCCGAGGTGCATCATGTAGAGACCTTGCATCAATGTTATGATGGACAACAGGCGAGTCCCAAGTCACGGGAGCCTGAACTGGACGTGATGGCCTCAATTTTGAGGTCCACAAGAAAGAGTCCGGCTTCGGTGGGTTGGAGAAGGGTGAGTCAGAGAAGGGTGGACGTGCGTTGAAGTTGGAGGAAGACCGTGACGTGTCAACATGCCCAGCGTATCTCATAGGACTGGGAGCTTGCGGTCGCAAAGCGGAGGGTGCTAATGGCTACAACAGATAGTTTGTTACCTGTATTTGAGGAGTTATTTGATTGAAAACCCACCGGCGGCTGTGTATAGCCAAACGATCCTCTTGGACCTCCAAGATGAAAGACACCCGTAGGTGTCGGATAACTTGCAGCTGCAAATAAGAAAAAATATGAATTTTGAAGATATTCAAACACATTATAATGAAAACTCACGGTTACCAGCACTGCTGTAGGAGTTTGGTACTCCATGACCATTGCTTTCGCTGGGAAGGCGAAGATTTTGATTTTGTAGGGGTACTGGAAACGATGCTGGTGGCGGCAGCGCAGGCAAAGGAGCTCCGAGTGGCGGAAAACGCCCAGCAAAAGTAGGTGCAGTGTGTTGTAGTTCTGGCAATGATAGAGGGCGAAACCTTGAGCAATAGTTAGCAAATAAATTTAGTTAGACCAGAGATGTGATTTGCAACGTACTGAGCTGACACCTGATAACCTTGAGATCGAGCTTGAGTATGCGGTCGAGGTGGTTGGGGAGAATATTGCTGCTGAGGTCTGCGATCCATGTCGGTCGAGAAGGTGTAGGAATCAAGAATTTTTGAGTGCCCAAACGCGCTGCATGTGACAACCACGTGGGCCAGCTGTTGAACGTTCATTGCGTGTCCTCTCACCCTTCCCTCTCTCCAGTCATCCAATCTTTACGCCAAAAATTCCCACTCTTGACCCACTGTATAATGACGAGTAAGTAACAATCTTTCAGTTTTAATTGCCCGCTGACCTGTGTCCTTAGCTTCCCAGTCTCCTCCTTCAACGCCGTCGCAAAACCAAGTCCGTCCGGCACAACCAAGGTCACCTCAGACGCCATCGAGGAGCGTTCTGATTGATGAGTTTGCTTTGAGGGAGCGAGAGATTTCGGCGATGAACGCCAGTGCGTGTCGCTCGCAGTGTCTTGAATTTTACTGACCTGTATATCTTAGGATTGATTCAGGCCCAAATTGAGCTTCAGGAGGCAGAACAGCGTCATTCTCTTGCTCAGGAAGCTCTCGACAACCTTCGAAAGTATCTCGCGACGAATGCAGGATATAAACCTGACATATGGTGCGTTATCTGCAATTCTCCGAAACAAAATTCTACTTACATGATCAATGGTTAGATGCAATGAGTCAGGCTTTCAATGGCTTGTCTGCTCATAATGTCCAGCCAGCTGCTGCTCGTGCCACGTCGCCTGGAGCTGCTCCTCCTGCCTCGCCCTCTCCCACCCAAAGGCCGACTCTGCCACCAGCCAGCTTGACCATCGTCGGGAGCACCCAGCCCTTGGTCAACCCGGGGCGGTCTAATTATCTAGCGTATGTTGTGTATTCGGGAGAAAATGGTGGCCATGGTTGTTTTGATACGTGGTATGTTGCTTTGACTGTTCGCTGTACCTTGCAGTCGATAACTCGGCTTTCGTTTAGGGAGGAGGCAGAGGTGCTGTGTACTGGACCCGGGCACGTCTCAAAGGGCTTTGCAGACCCAGGGTTGGCAGACGAATTGTATGCCGAGTTCTCACAATCCGACCTTGGAGAAATTTTTCAGCAACCCCCACAGGCAGGCGAGCTGATTGTCGTACTCGTTGGGGTCAAGCCTGCTGTCTATTAGTTCAGGGCATTCGCAGTCATCTATGGAAGTTCAGTGGGGTGGAGGAGTTGCTCGCCGGGTCATTTGTAGTCCTGCTGAAGCTTGGCGCATGTTCAGAGAATGGAAGGGGCAGGGGCTTGTCAACCAAATTCGTGGAAGGGATCCTCAGGTCTTTGTATAACTGTGGTCACCTTATCTTTTCTTGCATGATGTACTTACTTGTTGCACGGTTGTCAAAAAGCATGATATGATTTCCCACCATATATTGGACAGGTTGGATAACCAGTAAGCTGACGATTAACCAGTTGAGTTGGACGATGCCTGGCCCAGTTCCGAGCCCCATTTCCTCTGCAGTCTTTTATTAGATATCTTGACACGGTTCCTACAAAGTAGTGAGCGAGTTGGTTGAATGTACCACGACATCGACGAACTCTTGGTAGTATTTCTTATTTTCTTGTCGTTTCCTTTCTTTCACATACAACTTCTCTTTTTCTGTTGCGAGAGATGCGCGCTGTGCTCTGAGCCTTGACATTCGTTCACGAGCCTTCCGTTGTAGACATTCTGGGTTTCTAATGAGATGTTTGATAGACTGCAGACGGTTTAGAAAGAATGAACACACTCACCTCGCTCAGTACCTCATCTGACATTTTCGTCGAAGACGGACTTTCTGACATTCCGAGTTGTCCGGTGACCCACTGTGTATCCCATCCATCGTTGAGGAACCCTGCATCGCTGGATACGGATGTTCGAAAGAAGTTGGTGGATGGTTGAGATTGAGTTTAGCTCTGAGTAGTGAGTTGGCTGTCTGATCTCAGTGTTCGCTACATACCCGGATATCCGGATTTTGGTGAACTCGCTATCGCTGCTTTACTCTCAAGAATATGGGATCTCGGGTTCATACAGTAGATAATATCAATTGCCTTCGGACCTATACTATAGTCTTCAAGATTGACAACTACTTTCTAAACAAGTCTCTCCATCTTCCGGACGACATTCAACTCACACGTTGGGTTACCAACATCATGTGAGATACCTCTCTATCAAACTTTCAAGGTTCAAACTGCGGTGTGAATATAAACAAACGACCATGAACTATAAGCAGTACTTAATAGTTATACAGGTATACTACGATAGCAAGAGTAAGTCTAAGCCGGTTCTCCACAACTCATCTCTAGAAACCCCCCATTCCTGTCGCATTTCAGTGGAGGCAAAAGCAACAAAATCCGCGTCTGACATAAGCCCGTTGGATACCCATCTAAACAAACCCGCTGCAGAGTAAAATGTGATTGAAGACCGCGTCTCCTCCTTGCCTAACTGTTGTATATAAAAGAACAATGAGAACAATGGAAACAATGGATGGGATAGGTTGTGAAGGCGATGTGAAAGAACAGAGATGTGGGAAGAAGTGATGTGGAATGGAAACCGAGTGTCTAGTAGGCGTCAATGTAACAAATGGGCGTCAAAAGGGGAATGGGCACTAAGAAATGAAAAGATAGGGGAAAAGCGGCACTTCATGACAGTTTCTTTAGCCAGTCAGTCCCTAGGATCACATCACTATCCCCAATGCCAGCAATGTAGAATTTGGCCAATTCAGTGTGGTGTGAACTTTGGTCTTTTGAGTGTATCTGGGTTTGTTGTCTGGTGGAATGCCTGATCCAACCCAGAGTATTTGCACTGCCGTCAACATTTCTGATGGGAATTACCTCCGGTAGTCTTGTAAGGGTGAAATTGTTTTCTCTTGCGAATTGTGTGTTAATGAAGATTCCTTCCGCTCTGCTGTCGAGAAGGGGCTTCGCGTTGACTTTTTGTCCTGTAACTTTTCCAATGAATTCTACTCCAACAGCAATTGATGGAGTTTGTTCGTTCCATGTGAGTGATGGAATCCTTATTTTACTTGGTTTCGTACTGATGAAAGGTGTGTATTGAATTGGCAAGTTACTGATATGTGTAATTACAACTCCACCTGGCAACGCGGCAGGGGAGTGAGTCAAAAATCTTTTTTGGAGAAAACAGAGACTAGGGCGGCATTTTGTTCGGGGGTGAGGGCAGCAAGTGCTCTGGCAGCAATGGAGATGGCATCATCCGTGGTGGTTGGTGTGGGGGAGGCAGGGGAATCAGGAGTGGAACTAGCAATTGGGACAGATGCTGTTGTTTCTCGAATGTTTTGGATGGTTGTCTGTCACCAGTTCCCAGAAGTTGAGGCGACTGAGGTTGATGCCTTTTTCTTTCAACAGTCTGATGAATTGTGCATGTCGTCATGAAGTGCCACTTTTCCCCCTATCTTTTCCTTTTCTTAGTGCCCATTCCCCTTTTAGCGCCTGTTTGATACTTTGATGCCCACTAGATACCCAGTTCCCCTTTCTTTATCACTCCCATCATTTTTCCCTCCTTGTTGTTTCACATCGCCTTCACAACTGATTCCATCTATTGTTTCCATCATTCTCTTTGTTCTCTTACATACAACAGTTACTCATTCTGGACTCGTTCTTGTTCTATATCTGGACTACTGTTATTCTCCCCTTGTTCCCTATTATCTTTCTTTATTCTCTTACGACTCACATTCTAGTAGAACACAAGGTATGGAATGATCTGGAGTGGTCTGGAACATCAAGGAAGTCATAATGCGATACTGGGGACATGGAATGAAGGGAAGTCAAAGGGAAATCAAGGGAAATAATCAGGGGACCAAGGAAACAGGAGGAACAGTGGGGCAATTCGTAACAGGGCCTTTACCTTGCCTGCTGAGTCTAGCAAGAGGAATGGCAAAGCTGCTCTGATATCAATCGGAGCAGCTTTTCATTCAGCAAAGCCACTGTTCCCAACATTCAGAATAGTCCATCTCATCAAGATCTCCACCTTACCATACCTGCCACAAAGAATGATGACAACAGCTGCCTGTAAGAATGGTGATACCATGTATATTTTCCACCACCATTCCACCACTATTGTCTCACAAACCCATGATGTCAAACCTTGCAAGTATCTGCCATGGACCCTGAAGATCTGACACAGAAAGCCCACAAGTTGATCGGAGTCCCAACGTTTATCGAACCCCACCACATGTGAGATATCAATTCGCCTTTTTGTACTTATCCAATGGGTCAGCACTTGGATTTTGAAGGGACACATGGCTTTTAGAGCAACATTGTCACTCTACTTGGGGAGTATGTAAGGAATCCGGTTATTTCTTGACGGTTTGGTACCCCTCTGATGTATCATATCGAGTACATATATTATCTTATCTACACAATCTGTACCCTACATCCCAGTGTTTAGCCATATTATTAGTCAGCTTCTATCTTGTATCCGTACTCTAGCAATCCAACACTGCTGGCATACTCACTCAGCCCAAAGGCCTGCACGATACGAGACCGGAAGCCTTACACAAGTTAAGGAAGGAGCCAGTCTATGTGCCTGTCCATCCAATCCAACAGGATTGTACTCAATTATCCTTGTGAGTAGTCCAAGCCCAGAGGGACATTTCCCAAGTAACCTTTAGGCCTGGGAGCACGGGAGATATTTGCTGTCATGAAGTGCTGCTTTTCCCCCTATCTTTTCCTTTCTTAGCGCCCATTCCCCTTTTAGTGCCTGTTTGTCACTTTGGTGCCCATTTGTTACCTTGACGCCTACCAGATACCTGGTTCCCCCTTTCGACATCATTCCCATCATTTTCTTCCTTGTCCTTGTTCTTGCACATCATCTTCACAACCCATCCCATCCATTGTTTCCTTTGTTCTCTTTGTCCTTTTATACACAACAGTTACTTGTTCTGGACTTGTTATTGTTCCATACCTGGACTACTATTGTTCTCCCCTTGTTCCCTATTATCTTTCTTTATTCTCACACAGCTCGCATTCCAGTATAGAGGCTAGGTAGTTTACACCTGGTCCCTCATCTTGACTTCTTGTCATTGGGACCAGGTGAGTAGTTAATTACGTTTCTCTTTACTTGCAATGACCAGTTCCTTACTTGCTCTTGTTCTCTGATTGCTATCTCTGTCATCTCTGTATTTGAAGTCTTAGCATCTAGCACTTTAGGACATTACGTCAAGATCCTCTATTGCACTGACAGCCTGACCAGTCAGAAGGTTGTCCTTGCAAGATCACCACGGCTTCCAAACCCTGCTCAAATCTCGTTCACGCAGTTGATCCCGCAGATCACTATCACTGGCACCTCAACCCCAAAACTAATGACTGAAGAGCTTGTGACCTCCAACCCTGCCCGCATGCTGACCCTCTAAACTTGATCGCACAAGCTCACCGGTTACCTGACAAATCAACACTAGTACCACTACCATTCCCCAGTCCTGCCCCTGTCCCCGAACCAGAAGCTGATCTAGCAGCCTCTACTCCCTTACTGTTTGCTGCACCACCCATTCTTGTAGGTTTTGGACCCACTACTCCGCGACCTCTCTCTGTCATCTCGCATTGATCTCCATTTCCAGCTGATACCACTGACTCGCACACCTCTCAAACTGCTACCTTTACTATCTCCAGCATGTCCACTCAGTCCACCGCCAATGCCACTCTCGAAGTGCTCTTCACCCGCCTTGTTGATCAACAGCAATCTCAGCAGGCTCAGCTAGACGCCATTTAAGACACCTTCAAAGCCAATAAAGATGAAGGCGCTGTCATTGCAAAGCCCACTGTCTTCAAGGGCAATGTGAACAATGTGGCCAGGTTACTGCCCATGTTTAGGAACTGGGCAACAGAGCAGAAGGCATTGAGGATCAAGGCAGGGCAAGAGGTTACTCCAAAAGACGTTGGAAAGTTGGACCACAGGAGAACCATCCAGTCCACTTTGTCGTTCTGTGAAGGGGGAAAAGCTGGTCACTGGACGACCAACTACTTGAAACAGATCAACACCTCCATGACCAACGAAAATGTTGCATTCCCTTTGAAGGAAAGTGGGAGACCTTCGAAAAACAGTTTAAGGTCTGCTTTGGTTCTGCCAATGAGAAGGCAGATGCCATCAGGGAGCTGGAGCAGATGAAGCAAGGGATCAAGGCTGTTACCCTTTACTGCCAGGACTTCAGAGACGCAGGAGCAAAGACAGGCCTCTCAGATGCTGACCTCATGATTTGTTTCTGAAGCAGACTCAACCCGAAGGTGAAGAAACTCCTGGTAATAATGGACCTAGCCCAGGGAGACGCGAGTGACCTGGACAATCTGGAGGTTTGCTTGTGCAGAGCTGAGAGGGCCCTGGAAGCAGAAGGGTTCAGCACTCGGAAATGCACCGAGACCACCACCACCACCATCAGCACCACCAGTGCCACCCAGACTAATCCTGTGGGAGGTAACGGCAAGACCCGCGAGGACTTCATGAGGGCCATGCGCAACCGTTGCTATGGCTGTGGCGCAACAGGCCACACCAAGGCCCAGTGGAATCATGGCCAGGAGCAGTGTCACCACTGCAAACACCTCAGACACTGCACGTCTATCTGTCAGGACAAGTTCCTGGGGTGCATGCCAGGTTTAGGCCTCAGGCCCGCAAGGGTTGTCAGGATCAACTTGGCAGTTCCCTTCACCCTGTTCCCAGGGGAGAGGGTCAACATTGGCACCTGCCACCATCACTTCCACTGTCCCCTCCACCCAAGCCTCTGCCTCCTACATCCCCAGTTCCGATGCTGTAGCTTATATCGCTGCCCTACAGGACTCCCTCACTACTGGATTGTTAGCTTAACGTAACTCTGGGCTGCTGCCCTTAGGAAACCTTAACTTAACTTAAACTTGACTCGCTTTTAGAACCTTTTAGAACTCATATTTTAACCCTAAGCCTAACCCCTAAACTAGGGGGTGCCCCCCCAGACCCCCACTATTCTGATCCTCTTTCCCCATACCCTAATCCCTAAGCCAAAGCCTAACCACTAAGCCTAACTCCTAAACCTAACCCCTAAACTGGGGGGCACGCCCCCCAGACCCCCTCTTATAATACACAATTGTGTAAAATACAAAAATAATTATTTAATTCGCAAAATTTATAGTCATACCACTCACATGGGCTCACACAGAGTTAAGTTAAGGTAAGCTAAGGTTTCCTAAGGACAGCAGCCCATAGTTAAGGTAAGCTGGCATCAATTACCTCCCTCAACCAGCAGAATGCGATGATCCAACAGCTCATGGGTCATCGAATCAGCACCTCCCCTCTGCGACATCCTATCTGAGTTCATAACATCAACGGGCCTGTCAATCAGGCTGGAAGTATCATGCACTTTGCCCAACTTGGACTTACTGTGGACAGCACAGAGACCTGGACAGACTCTTTGGTTATGGAACTGGGAGGAGAGGATGTTATTCTTGGGCTTCTTTGGTTACAGAAGACCAACCCACAGGTTGACTGGGAGAAGGGACAAGTTTCGGTGCCCAAGCCTAAAGTGACTATTGAGGAGGTAGAGGATGAAGACTGGTGGGCAGGCACAGGTAACCCACCTCTTCCTGACTCCGTTATCGAATCCATCCACACATCCGTCATTGATAACCCTCCTGCACATTCTGAAGCTAGCCCGCCCCTCTACCTACGTCAGGGCAAATCACATGACCCACAGAGCTCTGGTAAAGAAGTGTATCTTGGAAGACTGTCACAACGACCTGTAAATTGCAGCCGTATACACCTACTCCCAGCAAATCGCGAAAGAGGCCAGTAAAAGTAAGCCAAAGCAGATGTTCCAGGAGATGGTTCCACTGGAATATCAGGGGTCCAGGAAAGTATTCTCAGAAGAGGAGTCCAAACACCTGCCAGCTCACAAGCCCTGGGACCACACCATTGAACTTGTACCGGGGGCCCCACAGACAATGAAAACTAAGGTTTACCCACTCTCAATCAACAAACAAGAGGAGCTTGACAAATTCCTAGAAGATAACCAGCACAAAGGCTACATCCGTCCCTCCAAATCCCCCAAGCCTCTCCAGTCTTCTTTGTCAAGAAGAAAGATGGCAAACTCCACTTTGTCCAGGACTACCGAAAGCTCAATGAATACACAATCAAGAACCGCTACCCTCTACCTCTCGTCACTGACATAGTCAACCGTCTACATGGAGCCAAGTACTTCACCAAGTTCAATGTTCGTTGGGGCTACAACAACATTTGGATTAACAAAGGGGATGAATGGAAGGCTGCTTTTGCAACAAATTGAGGGTTGTTTGAACCCAAGGTTATGTTCTTTGGTCTCACAAATTCACCTGCCATGTTCCAGTCACTTATGAATTCCATCTTTGCCAACCTGATTGCCCTAGGAAAAGTTTCAGTATACCTGGACAATATCCTCATCTTTACCAGTACCTTGGAGGAGCACCGAGTTCTGGTCAAGGAGGTTCTTGCTCGACTCCAGAAACACGACTTATACCTGTGCCCTGAGAAATGCCAGTGCGAACAAACAGAGATCAAGTATCTTGGGCTCATCATTAGTGAAGGACAGATATGAATGGACGGAGACAAGGTTAAGGCAGTTCAAGACTGGCCTACACCCTGCAACCTCCAAGATGTTCGAGGGTTTCTCGGCTCTGCAAACTTCTACCGACGCTTTATCTGAGACTTTGCCAAGATTGCGCGGCCCCTGAATGACCTGACCCAGAGACACATTGGCTTCAACTGGGGGACCCAACAACAGGATGCTTTTGATCAACTCCACACCACTTTCACCTCCGCACCCATCCTCACACTCTGGCACCCAGATTGAACCACGTGAATCAGAAACATTTCGATGTTCGGGAGAGTCTTGTTAAAGCTGCAGATGGTATAGAGTCCAAGTGGGCATCTACAGCACACATGGTTCTCTGGGCGGAATGTGTTACTGCTTGACATTCTCTATGTGTTAGCCCTTACTTCCTAGCTCACAGTGTCCATCCTATCCTCCTCCTTGATGTATACAAGGCTTCTAACCTCTTACCTCCTCTTGTCCCAGGATCTCTTGTCTTGGTCTGCAACACTAGGTTCAACAAAACTGTAGGCCACAAAGCCTGTATGCGTTATCTTGGGCCCCTTATCGTCCTATCGCACAACCGTAGAGGCGCTTACATCATCTGTGAACTTGATGGAACAGTTTGGCATCGACAAGTTGGTGTGTTTCCACTCCTCTCTTCCTTTGCCAGACCTCAACAAGCTACTGGCTGTTTCCAAGGCTGAATTTGATGAACTGGAGAACTCAGTCAAAGTTGATGAAGAAGGCATTGAAGCTATGGACGGTCCCTCAGACAATGACAAGTTTTTCTACCTTTACAATGTTCTCAACCCCTAATCTACTTTACACATTTGTATACTTGTGCTTCAAACAGACATTTAAAACATTCATCATCTTCCTTGTTCTGTGATTCCCCTACCCAACAACTCATTCCCAACTCTTTCCATCTACAACACCTCTTAATCTTCTTTCTGTAAGCCAATGGACAACCTCCACTATTCATCCATACATGTACTGTATCAACTGCTTCATTTCTCAGCTTGCCAGTTTCCATGGCTCAAAACATTTCTCCTACTGGCTCCAATGCTTGAGCCAATGCTCAGACTTCACCAATCCCAGCTACACGTTGGTTGTGGAATTCAATGGCATGGAAAGTGGTGTCTTGGACAGAGCTGTGGAATCTGGATACTGGGTGAGGTCAAAATCCCTGATTTTGGAAGGACTCACCCGTTGTCACTGTAGTACAAGAAGAATGGACTTTCTGATCCAACATCTTCCTGAAACAATGCTGCCTTCTCCTTTCCGTAATCACCGACTCCCGGTTGCACATACCAGCTCATATTCCATACTCCCATAATCACCTCAAATGGATACTTCGCCCAGGACTCCCTGTCCACAAATCCGAGGTCCACATATGCCTGAATAGGAAGGGGATGAGGCAATATGGAGTTGGTGTTGACAGCAACCCATAAAAATTCCACATATGACCATCACAAGTCCAACGTACATTCCCTGCCAATCATAACACCTCCCAACTCATAAGCCTGCACCTTTCAGTTATATGGGGAGATGATAGAGACCTCGAACATGGAGAGCTTAGGAGCACAGAGAGGACAAATGGACTTGGTTATTGAACGAGTTTATTGCTCCTGGATGGGTTTTAATATGATGTGATTAGGGGCTCTTCCTTCTTTCCTGGCCAGCCATGTTCCACCCTCCATTTTGTCTCGCAAAGTCTCGCATTATTTTTTCCTTGTTTTTGATTCCACTAGTCTGTGGTTCACAGTGTTTTCATCCTATTGGTTTAAAACATCTCTTGCTCCCAGGTTTCCCCTTCCGGTTTCAATTTCAGTGGAGAGGGGGTGTGGCGCAGCACGTAGCCTTGGCCATGTAGCATAGTATTTACTTCCACTGTACTTGAGTCATGTTACTGTATACTTAGCACCCACCTATATCCTGCAGAAACAGGAGAATATCTAATTAATTAATTCTCTGACTTCTACCACCATCATTGACCGATTCTAAGCTTTGTATCTCATTCTATCCTTTTGTCTATCGACCTAATTACAACCTATCTGAACTCAAGAGCAACCAACAAGCATCAGCAACAGTTGGAACCTCACAGCGGATCAAGTTCCAGCTATTGCTCAGAAATAACGTCCACCGATCTCTTGACCTATTGGTTGGCATAAAGACACCCTGAGCTTGCAGACTAAGGAATTTGGGACCTTCAGTGAGGATTTCAGGTATGGATATTGAACAAATACATTTGATACATCAGCACCTAGAGCAAGATGACAGTGCCAGTCGGACATACAGTAAGGGAAAAGGCGAGTAACTAACGCTGGTGCTTGTTCTTCAATCACCAGTATCTCCTTAGTATCTCCTCACATTCAGTACTTTGCTCATTCTCTATATTTGCACCTTATGAATCATGTGAAATCCTTGCAAAAACTTATTGAGGTCAGGAAGCTCATACTAATTTGCATTCTTTGCGTGGTAACCACCAAGTTCCTTATCTCCACTGGTCTCCCAGGTTGTTGCTAGAGTTGGTGTTATCATTCACAGCCAATGGCGAGACCTCACCTCATCAGAGAAGTCAAGGACTCCTTTTCTCTATCCACCTTCTTTTCCATGAAATCTACACCTTTACTTATGCTTACTCTTATCTTGTTGAATGCCTAATATGGGTCTGGCAAGTGGTCTGGAGTGATTTTCCTCAGTTAAATCCATCTGTGAAGGTTTTCAAGAATCTATGAGATTCTATTTCACCCACACACAGATTGACAGATTGATTTGTCAAGGGAACCAACATAGACTTGCTTCTGAGGTAGTAAGAGTCACAGAATTCTCTGCCAGAATCTACAAGTCACATATGACATGATATGACCCTGATTGTCACAACAAGCACCTGTATAGCTAGATTGGAGGGATGAGAAAAGAGAAAAAACAGATACATTTAAAGGCAGAATTCAAGAAAAAGAGATCAAATATTATGAAAATATCAAAGTCCTGTAGCCTGACAACAGGGTACTGTCATCATATAGTTAAACAACCTAGCTCTCATTATGTTTCTCATGGGCCTCTCCTATTACTTCCTCCATACGGGGACCACTAGCAACAACATCATGTGGGCAATGGGAGTGAATGGCCAGAGTTGTTTACAAAGCCCTATTGCCTGCTTCCTGTTGAGATCCATGCTCGGTGAGGTGATTTGAGATCATCTGTTGCACACTGTCAACAGACTTTCTGTATCCAACCCGGACAATAATCAATGTAGGTGCTAGCCCCTGGAGAGTTACAATAAATGTGAATATATGGATTGTATGGAAGAAATGGAAGCACATACTGCCATTAGAACTGCAATGGGGTTAAGGTCAATGGCAATTGTGCTCTGATGTTTTGGCTCAAGTGATAGATTTACAACCTCTGCAGCAATCATAGCAGTTGGAAACAATATCCCTGATTCAAGGCTACAGAGAGTCATTCAGGGGAAGTACACAGAAGCGAGTGGACATACATAATAGTGATAATTTCTTGATACCTTGCATGGGCTGGCATCCCCATGTGTTGTCGTGCCTCATGGCTGATCCACCAGATCCGCCCTGCTGGGGTATAAAACATTGGGAGGATACACCCACCCTGAGAAGTTTTAGGCACTCACCTGTCAGCAGCGACAGTATTGCATTGAACACAGCTAGTGCAATTTGGTTCCCATTGTCTATTCTCCCACCAATGGAGTACAGATCTTGAAGCTTGTTGGAACCAGACACCCCAATACAGGACAGAAATGCAGTTGCAAAAGATATTCCTGCAGTAAAAATATTTTTTTCAGTGCTGAGCTAGTTCGATTGGGAACTCAAGAGATAAGGGGGGTACATACCATTAAGTGCAATTCCCACAAATCCCAAAGTGAATAGTATGATCTTGCTAGATCCCCAAAGAACATAACAACGGTGAGTCTGAGGGAAGTAAGAGCCTGACATACATTACAAGACAGCATACACACAAGCATTGTATCAGCTAGAGCACTTTGGAAGACCATTAGAACCTGGAAGAAGAGTTTATAGTGAGTGAATCAGGTCATACATCATGCATGTGCCTGGGAAGGAAGTTGTAGCACTGTTATGAGTGGATATCTATCAGAAAGTGTGCAGCAAACACTGAAATTGACCAATACATACGCCCAAATAGTTTCCAAGCTATCCTGGTCCAAGTAACTAATCAGAGGCTTGAGTTCTTGGGTCCTTGCTGCATGGAATTCAATAATGGCCTGTCGTGTATAACCAAATGTTTGTGATGCAACATAAAGACTTCCAAAGGCAAATGATAGGATGGTGCAGATGATATATAGCCTCAAACCAGATTTGTCCCGGTGGTCAAGGACATGCATGCAGAGACCAAAGATTATTATGTACATCCCTGTTAGAGTGTCAGGATTTACTAAGGGAATTTATTGATCAGGAACTCACCATATGTGAGGAACATGGACTGATTGAAGGGACATGTATGAATACATGGATATAAAGTCACAATGAATCTACTGACTGAGAGAGTGGCAATGGGGTTGACAATGATGTGCCCAATGGTAAGGAGGGGAGCAACAATTTTCTCGGGGTTATCTTGAGAGGACATTGGATTGAAAACAGGCCTGAGAGGTACAAGGGATGGTACTTATCAGAATCAAAAGGGCGAGGGCTTTTATCCATATCACTGTGTATGGGGAAGACTCAGGAAAGTAACCGCACATGAAGATTGACCTGGCATTGCAGTGTTCCGTGGGAGTAGTGTGGATACCATGTCTTTAACCTGTCCAGGAACTAATCTCAAATTGTACAATTTATATCACTCTGTAAATGGGAGGAGCAGCATCACAGCACTTGCAAGGATAGACAAACAGCCATCAATGTGTGGAATATGATCAAGCCAAGTATTGTGCGTTTCCTGGCACGGACAATGACAACCAGCAAACATATGAACGTAAGGCTCACCAAAAAGTCACATACTTTGCGACTGTAGGAGCCAGGCAAGCCACATGTGCAATCTTCGGGACATTGAGGGCGCTGAAGACAGTGGAATCCTCAGATCCGTAGCATCAGTTTTTTCTCTCAAAGAGCTTATAGTAAACTGTCAAGCTTTGGAAGATGTGATCCGGATACCTGAAACAAAAACCGAAATTACGGGTTGTAAATGGGAACTACTCTATCACGATTGCCGTTCTTCAACCTCCTTTAGACGAGTCTGGAAAGACTCCCACCGATGAAGCATCAAGAACCCAGATGATGCGATGGTGGCGCTCACCGCCGCCTTGAATCTCTCGTACACAAACTGCACCCTATCTCTCAGCCGTTGCTACCGTGAGCTACTTGTTGCGATACACAAAAGTAGCGACTCAACATCATGACAGGACATTCGCCCGCAGCACATGAGAATGTCGGAATCCCTGTTTGATGAAGAGATCTTGATGCGGAACGTGCGGTAAGCTACAGAGATTCTCAAGCGGGCTCGCTGGAAAGTAAGGGAAGAAGTCATTGATTCTTCTGATGAGGGGACGTCTCACCACCCCCAGGTGTATCGAGCCCGACTTTAGCAATGTCCTAGGAGACCAGCGGAGGGAAGAAACTTGGAAGCTACCGCCCAAAGAATGCGAATTGGTACAAGCTTCCCAATGTCAGTAACTTTCTTTGAGGATTTAATATGACTGGCAAGGCACAATTTATGGAAGATGAGTATAGTACAATGTAGTCTAAAGCGGGACCAAGGAGATGATAGTGGTTGAAGAACAAGTGCTGGCTCAAGCGCTAGCGTGCCGAGCTGGAAAATATTGTGTGACTAATGTTACTAACTCACCTCCCCACCACTATGTCCGACTGGCCTTGTTACTGGATTCTAGGCACTGGATTCGACATCTCACAGGTATATGCTGATATTCATACCTGAAATCCTCGCTAAAGGGTATGAATTTCTTGGTTTTCAAGCCTTGGGTGTTTCCCACTGACTTATTGCTTGAGAGCCTGGTGAACGTTGTTTCTGGAGGAGTAGCTGGGATTTGGTCCCCTAGCTCTCGCAATACGAGGTAGGGGAATGGCAGGTTCAAGTAATATTCGTATACGATGTACATCCTACAATAGTACACCTTCCACCAAGTTTACAGCCTTCCTGTAGTCAACTAAGCTCTTAAAGGAACATCCAGATTCCAGCGAGCGTGGGCATGCAATGTTAATGCGATTGGGTAGTACTGAATCTCTCATCTACGCGATCATTTTGTTGATCAATATCCAGGAACACCTACGAACTAGGCAACTATGCCCTGTTCAGTTGTTCTATTGTCTTGTATTACGCTACCTCTCACCACTCGAACTGCCTCCAGGAGTATCAGTACAACCGAGAATCATCGTAAGACGCAGGAGTCCACCGAGGTCGTACCAACGACCTTTGTCTTTCCTTCCTGTTGCCTCTCCAGCTTTGGTTTACCTTCTACACCATCCTCTGCCCATCTTCCATTGTTCGCCGTAAACCTAAGCTGCCGCCGTGGACTGCTTAAACAAGTCGCGATATCCTGACGCTATGATATTTCAAGCTCTTTCAATGCCGGTACTCCACAGCCAACGGCTCGGATACTCTGGCAGATTTGACCATCTCTCGGACAACACCGAAAGTGATAGCCAACGTCTTTGAAATGATGATTTCGAAGGCTCGATTGAGATTGATGGATGGCATTTCGAAGAGTTCGGTCAGATCTGACGGTAGGAAGGCTGGTCCGCTTCTGGGATCGACGAAAACAGAGGCTGGCTTGAGGGCGATGATGAAATAATTTAGGAAGGGGATTGTGTGGTCGAAGGAGTGGGACGAGACGATGCCATCCTAAATTTAATGGCCACCTCCAGATCCACCTCGATTCACCCTCAAAACCGCCTTGATCTTCCCTGTAGAGTGGCCGAAACATTTTCTGAATATGCCGATCCCGCCGTCCCTTTCCTAACATTGATTTTTCCATGCGACTCAGCAAGTGACATTGAATGGAACAGGATCCAAAATTCGAGGTCAAGAGGCAAGCGGAGTGGAATGAGCGTCTAGGTGGGTAGTCATTGCCGTCAGACCTTCTGTACACATTTCTGTTAGTTTCATCGATATTCAGGAACACCTACGAGTCACCAACTGGATTCGGGCTCAACGTTCTTGTTTAAATGGTTAGATACTGTTTTTGAATGCCCCAGCTCTTCACCCGAGATGCCTCCAAAACTTTGTAGGCTTGGAAAGCTGATAGGAACCGTTTCGAAGAGTTGGGTCATGTCTGGCGGTGGAAGGCTGGCCCGCTTCTGGGATTGATCAAGGCAGGGGGTGGTGTGGGGACTATGGTAAGAGACTTCTGCAATGATTGTGAGTGATTATGAGTATGTCCGCCTTTTGTGTCACTAAAACTCGTAGATTGACCGATTTGTGAACGTCGGCATTATTTTAGGAGAATGTCCTATCACGACGCCAAAGTCATCCTTCATTGCCTCTTAGGAAAAGGATGGCACGACTCTGAGAGATCAGATAATCCAGGAAGGGGACGGTGTAGTTGAACAATCATGCACAGACGACACCATCCTAAATCTAGTTTTCACCTATCAAAACCTCCTTCAAATGTGGGCCAAACCACCTTGAACATCTTCAAAAACTCCTCAAACTCCTCCACACCTACTTCAATTCACCTCCAAACCCACCTTGACCTCTTCCAAGGAATGGCCGAAACATCTTCCGAAGACGCCGATGCCGCCATCCTTTTCCCGACATTTATCGTTCCATATATCAACAACGTGCGGGATGACTGAACATGCGGCGTTGAATGGCCGAGAATCCGATATCCAAAATCAAACAAGAGGCGGGCGGAGTGGAATGAATATCTAGCTGGGTAGTCATTACCATGAGATCTGTTTCTGTTACTTGGAATAAATTTGAGGGCTAACGGTAACCAGCGAAGATTGGATTTACCTCAATAAGCACAAAAATACGGCAGCTGCCCCGGAAGCACGTCTTATCACAGCCCTAAAGTCATCCTCTACAAGCTTGCTCTTCATCTAACTCCCAATTTTGACTCAGGGGCGCCTTCGCCTCGTCAATCCAAAACGTAACTTCTTAACTCGCTTGTACCTGTAGATTCAACCACCCGTACTTTCATATAGCCTTTAGCTCCGACATGAAGACGCGTTGGCGTATACTCTCAGCTCGCTACACGACGTTCGTCTCGTCAGTAGGTTCTGTTCCTTGCGCTCCTGGTCTCCTCACAAATTATGTGATACAGTGAGCTGCTATGCTCGTGATGGTTTAACGAACGCTACCATCCTCTTGGAACCATCGGAGGTCGCCGTATGACAGGTTAGACAGGCTGAGCTGCTTTTACGCCTGGTTGGCTGTCGTACTGGAGGAGATGGCCAGTATACTCTGCGGAGAAGATCTGCGATTCATTGTTTGGCCTCGCTATCATTTATCGGACCCGGGCTCTTTACGATGACTCCAAGTCCCACCGCCACCATCCCCCACGTTGTCAGCTGGGCTGGCGTCGATCAGAAGTGTTCCTCTTTGGGAATGGTTTGTTGACTGCAACCGATGGCTCCCGCTCCGGGATTGACCACTTGCACCGTCCACCCCCCTACGACCACTTACACCAGTCCTCCCGTGATGATTGATTCAGACTGGGACAGAAGCACGTCCACCTTCCAGGTCGACCACACGAGAATGGAGTGGAGGCTTCTACCAACTTTGTACGATAGGACTCGTAAGCGATAGCGAACGGTACGGGAATAATCGACAAAACCAATGATTAACAGATTGAACGACGAGAAGTTGTAGACTACTCGACTTGTAAAGGGAGGCGTGATATTCGAGGTAAAATCGTCAATACGGATGTGCTGGGCGAAATGATGATCATGGACAGACGTAGAAGGGCAAGATATCACGAACCCGTGGTGTACGGTTCAAAGGCTCGTTCTTCCGAGCAATATAGCCATTGGAATGTCGTCTTTCATTTCATCATGTTTGGGTTCATTCTCGTGATCCTCATCGTCATTCTGCTGATGAATGCGAATATCCACGGTAACCTGTCGTGCACGTCTGGTGAGTCCAGATACTTGTTGAGATGGCTGCTGCTAGGCAAAAGGAATCAGCGTCGTTTGTTGAACGCTATTGGCCGAAGTCCTGTATGCGACGCGTGCGATAACCAGGGTAGGGGCTAAGCCCTATAAAGTGCCACGGAAGTATGAGTTGGATCCGTATGATCATGCGTGGGATACCAAGCTACGTCCCGACATAAGAGCTATGCGGAGTGTGTGATTGGGTACCGGGCTAACTGTGAGAGGTATGATGATTGAGGCTGCGAAGTTAAATGAGCGTGCATGGCAGCGATGATAGATTTCTATCTTCCATCTATGAGTATACCCATGAGACGTCGTGCTTCTCGAATGGTCCGCCGGATTGTAGCTCTTGACGTCCAGAAATCACAAAGTCGAAATAAGTGCCGTTGCTGAGTACGACTGGATTAGCTCACCCGTCACTAACGACGCAATGGCATTGAACACTAAAATCGCTATCTTGTTTCCGTCATTGATGCGCACCCCGGTGTCCCATACGTACGCCATGGCAGGATTGGATATACCAATGCATACCATATTCCAAGTTGTGGTGGACGTGCCCGACTCACGACCTGATTATCAGCAATTTGGGGCAAACAAAATTGTCAAAACGTACCATTGAGAACGAAGCCGCGCCACCGAGCATGATGTATAATAGAGCTCTGTCCCACCCCCAAAGGATGTAGCACCAGTGAATCTAGTATCAGCAGACAAGGACAATGAAACCACGGTATGCCCATAAAACAGCGCTGACGCTTTCTCCATCGACGAGTCGAGCTGGAGCAATCGAGGTGTCTGACCGGAGTTGTTTGTTGGTCAGAAAGCGAGAAACTGACGAAAGGCGCCAGTACCCCGCACGTGGTGGAGGCGTTTTGTCTTTCGATCTGAATAACTGATCATTGGATTTCAGTATGTACGGTGCGAGGTAGAAGGACGTGAAGGTAGAGGCGACTGGAGGAGTGGACAATAGCGATCGGTACACCGTACAAGAAAGAACAAAGGTAGAAATCTTGACATGTGGGGAAACCTATGCATTCGGATTCCTGAATCCAAAGAATCAACGATTTGTACAACTCGAGGTGTGTGATAAGAGGTAGAATCTTCGAACGTTCCCGGGGGAAAAGTCACGAGTCCTAGTAAGAGAAAACGATGTCAATATGGATGGCCGGCAGAGGGACATAAGTCGACGATACCTACTGAACAAACATCCAAACGGCGCGCCTGTCATCCTCCACACGTTCCACGCACAACGGAGGACCCAGAAGGGACTGAAGGTTGTCACTGGACGGAGACGACGATCGTAGACGGAACCCTTTGGAAAGCGAATAGCCCGGCTCCCTCAAAGACTTGAGCAAACCCCCGGGGGCCACTGTTCCATCAGAACCAATAGATGATTAACCCGTCCCAGCAGTGCTAGGAGGTTGGGACAAGATGCCCCCCCAGCTACCATGGGCCCCGAAGGTCATGAAGAGGGTAGCTTCCGCTCAACGTCAGGTAGTGAGTTGAACGAGAGCCGGGTCAACCTGAGCGTGACAATGGCAAGAAAGCGCGAATTGGTCACGATGAGTGGCAGCCAGTGATGGAAACTACGAGCTGAAGAAAACACGGGTTAGATACGAGTTACAAGGACATACGCAAGCTCTAACTCACTATACTGACCCTCTTCAATTTCCGTCCAAACGTCATCATATAGGCCCAAACACGGTGTACTTCACAACGCAACGCAAGGCCGAACCGAATCACGGCGGAGGTATAAGCCATCGCCAGACCTCTGATATCTCCGAGTGGTACCTCACTACCTCACTCCCCCCCACAGCTCACCCAGATCCCCCATTATATCCGGAAGGAGGTGTGTAAAAGTGGACCGATACACCGGATGGGATATTCCGTGACCTCCGAGGTCACTGAGATGACCATAGCCATATACAAGTGACGGTGAGCGTAATAGCGACATCGACAACAGCAATATGACGAGACGAGGGCGCACCGTTGTCGCTGATGTCGAATCAAGAGGGGTTTGGGTAGGGGCGAACACGCTAGACAATTCGGGAGGTTGACGTGGGTGACCCAATGGCACGATTACGAACGATATAAGGATGATGTTCGACAGCAATGGCAATGTCCCCCGAATCCCTATCTCGACGGGGCTAGTGATATGAAAGCCAGAACTCGTCTCGACTACTCACTGTCAGCGACGGCATGGTCTAACGAGCGACTTGGGTGCAGCCTTCTTGTCCTTCCATCCATCCATCCATCCCAAAAGTAAGTCGATACCCTTTATTCTTTCCTCGTCTCGGACAACTCGCGTCTTGGACACCCATGTAATCGATATCCCATAGCTTTTGTGCATATCCGCGAGAAAATCGTCGTCTCTCACTGATATGATTCTGATGATGGAGAGCGTTAGCTGGAGAACGGCAGCGTAGAGGAAGGGAGCATACCCTACCGTCAAGATCCCACAAGCAACCCCGGAAGATGACAACCGCAAGCGAAGTGGGCATAGGGCAATCGTGAGCAGATCCAAAGGGTGTTGTAGATGACCACACAGGGCGAATTGATCGCTCTGGAGGAAAAGTTGGTATTGACCCTCCAAGTTGGGCCGAGGGGTGCTTGGGTAAGAGATGGCGGCGGCATAGGGAAAGGAACGCCGCAGATGAGCGGAAACTTCAGCTGATCCGGTTCGGCCAGCGACATGTTCTTCAGGGAAAAGCATGCGAATCGTGTGAGTCGCAGAGCAGGTTGGAGCCAAGCTTGATGCTCCGACAACGAAGATTGATGTGTTCTGGTGATATCAGGCTCCTCAAATTTGACCAGCTGGATGTTGTTCAACATGAATGAGTGGACGAATCAGATGAAAGCTCCAGTCACTCACCCGTATCATCCCTGTTCGTTCTCGAGAGTATCATGAGCATTGAACCAAAAATATCCTAGATGTTCGGGATGGGGGTCAGTTACGTGACTGTTAAGTCAGAAAGTTAGATCAAACGCACAGTTTCCACTAAAGTCTTGTGAAAGATCTCGAGTAACGCGAGCGGTAATGCTCTGGTGCGTTGTTCAGACTGAGACATGCGTAATGGGTTTTCGAGATGCACTCGCAACCTTCAGCATCATGATTGCTATTCTCTTTCTGAAGGACACATTTGAAGGTGGCATCAACCAGGTTCGACCAACTCTTGTTGACCTGATCAAATAGGCAAAGGTGTACTAAAAAGCAGTGAATTTTAGTAACATTAGTAGAAGGATAAGATAATGTCATCTAAGTACCTCATATGCCTCTCGATTTGGTTTCTTAAGCAGAGTCGCGCTATATGGAAAACGAACATGGTGATCCGAAGGAAGGCTGCGGCGAGTAATGTGACTCATGTACCGTTGTTCGGTTGACACGCCAGCGCTTGAGTGGCGCTTGTTATTCGACCACCATCATCCCATTCCCTTCGTACTAAGCTCATCCACGAGGTCCAAACCTCCCTGGACCAAGAGGATAAAGTATTTAGCTGGAGTTGGGAACAACTTCGCCCTCACCCACAAACCTATCTGTGGGTCCTCGGAGTAATCGGAGCACCCTTCTCCGAGCTTGCATCGAGAGTTCTCGATTGGGGGTAGCTGACGGCGGAAGATAAGAGGAGAGCCTGCTCAAATATGGAGGCTATCCAGGGACCTCCAAGCACTGTATTTCGTCCAAACATGTAAGGAAGGTCCGATGGTAATGACCGCCCACCTAGACACTAATTCCACTTCGCTCTACTCTTGATCTTGGATTTCGGATCCTCGTCTATTCAACGTCGCTTTTTGACTTACCCCACGAGTTGTTAACCCAAAAAAGAGGGAAAGTATGGGGGGATCGGCGTCTTTGGAAGATGTTTCGGCCACTTTTTGGGGGGAGGTCAAGGCGGGTTTGAGGGTGGACTGGGGTGGATTTGGACATGTTTGCGGAGTGTTTGAAGACTTTCGAGGTGGTTTGGAGGTTTGAGTTAACACGTGGATATTGAATTTGGAATGGTGGTGAGATGATATATAGACAAAAGGGCAAGGTGTCGGATCTGACAGTGAATTGTGGAGTTCAAAGGCGTTGTGACTCGGGCAGGAGGCTCACTTGAAGGTGTACTAGTATCTTTCAGCTTGGTAATCATACAACCCTCCCGGCTCTGCCTTTTCCAGCAAGCCTTTTACCCGATAGTCGTGACGGAGATCGCTATGGATCGTAAAACTTGTAAATTGGTGACAAAAATGATGTACGAGGGTCCGATTCTTGGCCGAATCTGGAGAAAGCACCTCATTTTTCCATTATAAAGGAATTATGAAGGATTGGCGAGGTTTGTATCCTGCGGATGAGCCAAGTACGAAGGAGTGATGGCGGTCGACTCTTGAAGAAAGGCCACTCAAGCGGCTGGCGTGACAACCTGGATAACGGTACGTGACTCGCGTTACTCTCCACCTCCTTCGTACCACCATGTTCATTTTCTATGCAACACGACATCAAAGTTACTCTGTATCAGGAATCAATCGAGCAGCGTATGAGGTACGTGAGTAATATCTCGCGAGTCGCAGCCCTTCAAACCCACTAAAGCCCACAGCTTTATAGGACACGTCTGCCTATTTGCTAAAGCCAAGGAGAACTATTTGAGCTTTGTTGAAGCCGCCTTTGAATACGTCAATTAATTAACGATGGGGCTGAAAATGCGGCTGCGTCCCCAAAAATCGATATACATGCCTCGGTCTGACCAACTTACCAAAGCGTTTTCGCTCCAGATACCTAGAATCGTTGACAAGACTGCAGTCAAAATCGAGATGTAATCTGACTCCCCGGGCATCCATATCTTCAACCTGTCAACCCGAATATCTAGAACATTATTCGAGCCCAACATCCTAATTGACAGTTGCGAGAAAGAACGGAGATGATGCTGGTGAGTGACTAGAGCGTTCATCAGATCGTTATGCTTATTCATTTGCAATAACATGTAGCTGGTAGAACAGCGCCAAGGGCGCGAATTCAACATCGTCTGGAACCTCGCCTTCACCATCCACACGACTCGGATATTTTTGTCTGAAGGATACGCACCATGGCGTTTCCTCCTACATGCTGCCGTCTTCCCCTCCTTCAAGCACTGCAAGGTGTTTCAGCTCAACTCTGAGGGTCGTAGCATACAGCGGCCGCATCTGGTCTCAGAGCGATCCATTCACTCTATGTAATCATCTGCACCCCTCGGACTTTCACCATTGCCCTATGCCCATGTCGGTCTCGATCGTCATCAGAGTTGCTTGTGGAATCTTAATGGTTTCGATGGTATGCTCTCTTCCCCTCGGTAAACATTGTCATTTCCCAGCTCACGGTTTCAATCAGTCAGGCGGATTCATATTAGATGCGCGTCAGTAGAAAAGATGACGGATTGCTTCAAGGCATGCACGAAACCTGTGGCCTGCGGGATATCGTCTATACGTGTGTGGAGTTGGCCTACGATGAGGAGTCGCCTTAAGCACAGGGTTGGACGAAGGACATCCGTCGGGTTGCGTCGTTGACAGTGAGTAGTCGAAACTGATCTCGAGCTCCAGATCACTGAACCTTAATTGTTCAGGGAAAGTGGCCATTGCCGACGAAGTACAGCCTCTTATAATCACAACGCCGTCTCGTACGAGGCCAGTACTATTCAACAAGGTCCACAAACACATCCACCGCCTCCATCTCGCTCGTGCCCGAGCTGCAGGCCCAACTACCTCTACTTCCCAGATCGCCTCTGGGTCATACACGAGGGAACCCTAGCGTATTCGCTCGTCCCCCCATGCAGTTGTCCCTCGAGTTGGCATTAGGGAAAACTCTGCTCCGTTGTCTGGTCATATTGTCGTTCTCCGTATGTCACAGCGTGCTGTTACGCTCCAGAAGCTATGTTCATCTCAGCGACCTCTTTTCGACGTTGAGATCATCCTGCTGGAGTTGTGATTGGGCAGGGAGACCTCACGTTAGTTCCGATGGATCGGTGGTCTAGCGTTCCAACGAGTCTGATTAGCTTCTATGCTTCTCTTGTCCCCGACTTCACGATTCTCCGGATATCCATGTTCAGCCCATCAGTAGCGTCGTTGCAGGAGCTATGCTACTCGAACTTGCTTCGGCGGGCTCAGCCCACAGAGAAACATTCGAGCACTGGAAAGGAGGCTTTCTTGCACTTGGCGGCTCCTGTGACAGCTTCCTTCCTTCTACTACCTCAACCCCCGGATTTCCATGGCGGCATGCATACCTACCGTTGCCCCAAGGCTTCCGTGTTACCTGCAAAATCCCTACCTAATCTTCGCTTGTGCTGGTGGCGTGATCTTCCATCGGCCTTTTCCCAACCATTTTATCCGGGAGATTATTTCTACTATCTCGCATCGCGAAGTTGATCACGGTGAGCCCACCATTTTCCTCCTCGTTGTAGACGATATCGTTGACGTACATGTCCCTTCCCTCTCGTCACCCCGTCTCAGTCATTGAGACCCTGGGAGGCCCGTCGTGCTGATCTTTGCGAACGTGAGGTCAAGGTAGGTATCATCAGCTCAATGACCCATTTCATCGTCCACCCATATTAACACCGTTTGTTTCCAGGGATCGCCATCTACCCCGGGAAGATCTCACCATCGTGGTCCACCGTTGCGATTTCGGTCTCTTCGGAGGCTCTAGACCGACGAGCAGGGCTACTCTCCGCAGGAAGATTGGTGCTCAGCAGCATCTTGAGTTTGGAGATGTATAAAGGATGTCGGTTCCGCGAATGAAAAAGACCCGAGCTACGAACTTTCGCTGATCCTCGTTATCTCTCCTCTTGTTATTCCTCGTGTACCGTATTGATTATCACCTTTCGCTCCCAGTTATATGGCCGGTATCTTCCTGTCCCGTATCGTTCACATCTGTACGCAACCAACCTCCTTTCATATCCAAATGAATAATGTTCGATCATTTTGGACTTTTGAAACATTATGTGGATGTAGTCAATATACGCCTATGGCATCGTTCAAGTGAACCTCCCGACGGAGCCCACAAGTTGTATTGCGGTCAAAACAAGATATCATTGCTGTGACACAGCTCGGAACTGCTGTCTCTTGCTTACGGCCCAAATTTTCCCTAGCTCGTTTGTAAAGCCCAATTTGATCTGTACGACTTCGACGCAAAAAATCGTGTCCTCAAGGACTAATTTCGGGTTCAATAGAAAGCCATGCCAGCCTCGAACACAAGGAATTCCAGCATTCGTCCCTTGACGCTCAATGTATGAAGGGCCAACGAATTCCGCACTACGACAATACCTGTGTTCCTTGACACCCGAAAACTCTAATGGACACAACCAGATCGAGGGCATGACACCTAAGCTCGTCCCGTTCATTTCTCTCTTGGCGTAGCAGACCAGATATACCACCGAGTACAAACCCGTTCCTCGCCTCTCAATGAGTAATTGTGTTTATTCCAACTATCGACCCTCGAGTATTGGTCTTATCACTCGGGCAATATGGCTGGACTATGAGCACTTGTACGCGTCGAAATTGAACTGGAGAGTACTGTTTCGACCTGCGATTCGTCCAATTTCTAGCGTGGGATGTTCGACCCGAAGCATGCAAAGTTCAAACACCTCGCCCTTTCCTAAAAACCCCGCCAAGGAGTGGGCAACCGCTATCCGAGTCTACCGACCTCAACTCTCGGGTAGGGCATCAAACAACCTTTCATTCCGCCTCACTTCCTGCGACTTTAGGCGTCCAGATAATTTTCCACTTGACCCTCAAACATCAGTAGCAGGCACGCCGCTTGCAAGCCTAGAACCCACGCGACTGCTATCCCTCGTTCTTTCTTCCCCGTCTCATCACTAGAGATTACGAGAAAACAGGGTGGTATATTCTGATCCCCCACCATAAGAGAAGGTACTACACATAAATCAAAACCCCGTCCTTCGTCCCAACACCCATCCATACTATTGATCGTATCCTCGCACTCGGAGAGGTGCTCACAAACTACACCCTAAAAACCCTCTCGATGAACGAGTACACGTCTTGAGAAATCGAACGAATGGGGCATCCTCACAACTCATCACCATATAGTCTTCTTCTAATTTGCTACACCGCGTCGTATCACAGCCCAGAGTGCACCATTCTCGTCCGTAGAGCAACGCGAAGTATGACAGTGGAAGTGTAGGCTAATGATCGTATCCTCTGACCTCCGAGATGCCCGGGAAGTGACCCCAACCACCTCTCCTCGGAGCGACCCAACCATATGAGCGAGTAGAGTGGTCGGCCAGCGTGCAAAAGCAGCCTGGTCTTCTTAACCTGCTATTCCGCGACCTCCGGAGGTGCTTAGAGCTCTGTAGCTTGTGATTATGGCGGCTGGCTGTACCACAGGCGGCGACTACGAGAACCCAAAGAACCTCCTTCAGAGGTCGTTGTGCGAGCGAGGGAACACACCAGATCACCTCGATGTAGGACGCGGAGGGGATTTAGGAGTCAAGCGTTGGGGTACGAGCGGAATGTAAGGTGAAGGAGGTATCGCTGGGCTTATTCGACCTGTTATTCAATGGTCTGCGAGGGGGTCGGACCACTGTGAGTGTAGTAGCTGGTCGTACCACAGCAACGACAACGAAATGATGAGACGAAGGAACGGACCTCCTGAGGTGCCTGATTGAGAGTGCAAGTGGTATGGTGATCGAAGGCATACACCAGAGCGTCTTCATGGAGGGCTTGGAGGGGGTTTGGGAGACCAGGGAGATGGACAGGTACGAGCGAGTTGTAAGATGATGAAGCAGGGAGGTGTTGCGGCTGTGGCACCGACGTCAGATGATGTTGGCTTCATAAAAGGAGGTTTTGGGTTGAACAGCCATGTTTCGGGGGGAAGGCCAACATTTACTATAGTAGCAGGACATTTCGGAACCACTCACGCGTAATGATATGTCATAATACCGTAATGACCATCTCTCGCTGACACTGGTTTCGTTCGTTTTCGAGATCCGATCAGCCAACATAATATCCAGTTCTGGGAGAGGCAAAGGCTCGGTATCCGGGGCGCTCAAGACGTCTCTTCAAGCAGACTGACCAAATGCCAGTTCTTCGCCAAACGGTGCTGGGTGCCCGAAGATTTGAGACTGTTAGTTGGGAAGTAGCAGAGTCGGGGAGCTGGGGGAACTCACCTTTGATGGCAATTCCCTGTCGCAAGAGCAAACTGTGTTCGTGACTAGCGGTAGAGATGGGCCGCCTGCGGTTTGAACCCAAGCGGAATGGTGGAGACGGTCAAGAAGGACCGAACCGCGCAAAAGTAGCCCAGCCTATCGAACCGGCCATACCATGACCTCCGATGGTTTTGAGAGGGTAGGGGCTCCAACAAACTAGCGTGAGCGTATCATGGTGGTTGCGACGACTGAGGGGACGAAGGAGCAGGCCGTCTCTGGGAGTCAAAATGACGAGCGAGCCGTGTGATGAGACAATAAGATTGACCAGCGTGCTTTTATACGGGACCCGGAGAGGTTATGGATGCAGAAGTGGTTGGATATGAGCGACATGAGACGTGATGTTTCTAATAGGCTGAGGCCAATGGGTTTCCAAGTTCACGATCGAGACGTGAAGCGATGGTATGACTCATAAAGGATGATTCTGAGAGTGTGATAGGATGTGCGTCTACAACAATGCCAATGTTCACAAACTAGAATCACGAGTATCAGTAGCACGAAAGGCGGACGGATTGATAACCACTCACGTTCACTGGATAGGTACATTCTTTGTATCACCCTCGCTCAACCCTCTGCCTTCATCGATCAATCATAAAAGCCGGCCAGCCTTCCTTACGCCATATCTGAGCTAACGCCTTTTACTCCTCGGGCATTCAGAATCCTAGTTTCGAGGACGTTGGCTATCCCTTCCGGCTTTCTTCGTGAGATAGTGAGACCTGCTTGAGTATCCAAGCCGTCAGCTGTGGGGTAACAGCCTTGAAGGAGCTGAAAATGCCATACCGTGAGGATGTCACGATTCGTATAAGCAATCTATGGCGGCAGCTAAGCGTAGAGCGAGCAGTGCTGAATAGGCCAAGCACGGTGTACAGTCAAGACCTGACTGGACGTCGGGGAGGGTAGGGTTGGGCGGTGAGCATAGACACGCCTTAGTTGGGCTCTAGTCGTAATGTTTTAGGTTGTGCTGATACTCCTGGAGGTGGTCCGAGTGAAGACGGATGGCCTGATAAAAGGCAGGACAACCATCGGACGAGGATATCGTCGCCAGGTTCGGTCGGACGAGCCGAGATACCTAGATATCGATGAATCTAATGATATCAAACGAGACCTGGCACGACTCACTGACCTTCCTTCAGGTTGTACATCGAGATTCTAGGACGTCCTCTATACGCCTATTCCCCGAGCGTGACGTTTTCCAAAACGACATGGCGAGAGCCAGCGGACTGACCTCTACGTATAGCTCCAGAAAGAATGTCCATCAAGCTCTCTTCTAGTCGAAGCGCAGATAGCAATATTTTGGGCTTGTACCCTAAAAAATTCGGGGCCTTTAGTAAGGTTCTTAGGTATGAGCATCGAGTAAAGTGTTGGATATAGCTCCTAGGTCCTGGTCAAGATAGCAACGACAGTCGCGGATCGTAGGAGAAGGACATGATGGTCAGAAGAGACCGCGCTAAGTAACGTTAGTCACGTACCGTTATCCACCTCGTCACTGGTGCTTGAGCCAGCGCTCGTTCTTCCGAAACCACCATGATCCAATATCTCCCGGGCCTTGCGTGGGGTCTGCTTCGTACTATTCTCACCCTGAATATCTGAGCCTTGCCAGCTATCTCGTCTCTTTTAATTTTTATACACCGTTCAACGATCCAATAATCGCACGTCGTATCACGAAGATTCGATACGAAATAACCTGTGACGTTCGTTGAAGGCGATGGTGAGACTAGACTAGTTGATCCATCTCGCCATCTACCATTCTTAACCCGTCCCCTTTCACAAGAAGCCCCTCTGTGAGATTCAGCATCATGGCTTCGACCGCTAGTTGGAGCTTCTCTGTTACATTATGATTTTCTCCTCACATAATCATTGATCAAGTTCTCCCGGCGTGCCACGGGTCCGCCTTGATTCATTGACTCACAACTTTCTTCGAGCTACCTTGGCTGTATCACAACAAGGCGCTGTCGTTGTTCCTTTCTCCTGCCAGACAAATATTTCTGCACCCCACTGCAGTGTGTAACGGATCCTGATGGCTTCTGGAGCCAAGTTCTACTCCATGTCGCGTTTTTTTGACTAATCCGAACACCTACCCTTCGTTCGCACGCCATCGATGCCTAACTCCAACACCACCACTTGCGATTGGGTTTTCTCACGGAGCCCATCGTGATATGTGGGTAAAAACAAATGCTCAGCTCATGCGCCCTCACTCAGGGCGATGCCTTTCCTCCTCGTGAAACCTCGCGAGTCAAAGATGAAATATTTCCAGCCTGTGTGGGTTACTGGCGCCATTCGTCAGTTTCTCGCTTTCTGACCACCAAACAACACCTGTCAGACATATCTCTCCACCACCACTTGTCGATGCAGATCCGAAAGCCTCAGCACTGTTTTATATGGTATATCAATGATTCATTGGCCCTGTATGCTGATACTAGATTCCCCGCTGCTACATCCTTCGGGGATTGAACATAACTCTATTATACATCATCCTTAGTGGCTCGGCTTTCGTTCTCAAGGGTACGTTTCGATGGTTTTATTTACTCCGAAGTACTGATGACCAGGTCGTGATTCAGGTATATTCACCACAGCTTGGAATATGGCATGCATCGGTATATCCGAACTTGCCATGGCGCACGAAAACAAGATAGCCACTATAGTGTTCAATGGGCTTGTGTCGTTACTGACGGGTGAGACAATCTAATTGTACTCAGCAACGGCACTTATTTAGACTTTGTGAGCTTTGGACGTCAGGGACTGAGATTTAGCGGACCGGTCGAGAAGCACGACGTCTCATTAGTATACCCACAGTTGCAAAATAAAAACCTATCGTGACTGCCATGCATGTCCATTTGTTCCCCCTCGATGATCACCACACAGAAGCTCAAACTAACTTCACAACCTCGAATCAGGAATACTCTATTCAGTGACCCTCTTAGTCTCAATAATCTTACCTCTCCAGTCAATTCGGTATCTAATCGCACACTTCTGATTGATCTCGACGCTGTCGCAGCTCTTATATCGATACGTACCTTGGTATCCTGTTGATAATTGTACGGATCCAACTCATGATTCCGTAAAAACTCTACAGCCCCTACCTTGATTATCGCACGCACTGCATACGGGAAGTCGGCCAATACCGTCCAATAAATGATGCCGACTGCCTTTGCCTAGCAGTTATCTCAACAAGAATATGGACTTACCAGATGTGCATTACAGGTTACCGTAGATATTCGCTCCCATTGGCAGAATCGCAGTCTTGAGGATCGCGAAGAAGAAGCCAAACCTGAAATGAAGGACGACGTTCGAATAGTTTAGATCGCCCTGAAGGACGACGGGTTCGTAATATTTCGCCTTCTTCATCTGTCCGCAATTGACAATCCACCAAGTCCGTATTCATTGCTTTTCCCCCAATACCAAGCCTCCCTGTACAAGTCAAGTAGTCTACAACTTCCGTTCGTTTGATATGTTGATCTATTGGTCCCGTACTGTTCATGATCGCTTACGAGAGTCTTATTTTGAACACTCCTCTCTCGTGCGGCCGCCCTATGGTTTAATTCCAGTCTGAACCAACCATCACGGGATGGTGACGGTTAATATGGGCGGGGGGTCAATGTGATCATCCACGTTCCGTTCTAACCATAACTTTGAAAGGCACTCGAGTCTTGACTCGAGGAGGCATGGCTTTCCTCCTATCATTTCGGTTGGACTCTGACACGTCCTCCATGAACTAAATCAAGTAGTCTTTGCACAGGCGGCCATATAATCACGTTAAATGATAATCGGATAGGCGACTATTTACTGTTTCGTCTATATCTATTAAACCGCGATGTAGGGGTTGGACGGCCTATTGGACCTTGATAAGAGCCAAATAGTGCAACGTGGAACCGAGGGCGATCATGATCTAACGAAGCATCGTCGGTCGCCCAACTCCCACCCGCGACCAAACCACTCGCAACGCCAACTAGCTCAGTCATCATCATGTTCATGATATTGTAGGGCCTACCTCCAATATTGATCATCGCAGCCAAGTGGAAAGTGTTCAACAGATTGTCCCGATCCAGTTTGCGGAAGGGGAGACCCAACAGAATGATATTTTCAATGGACCACAGACGGCCGTGGTCATCCGATCTCGAAGAACTTAGATGTGGGGCTCCGTCTTGACTCATATCCATCCGTTTACGATGTCGAATGGCTGAGTAGCCCACGGTTTCAATCCGTGATCGAGAAGAGCGGATCCTGTGGTGGTAAACCCAAAATAACCACCAAGAGCAACGGCTGAGAGAGACAGGTGGAGTTTGGTTGAGAAAGTGTCAAGGCGGCGTTGAGCGCCCTTGATGCTCCACAAGCGGGAGGTTGGAGGCAATCATGATGGAATAGCTCCCACCTGACCGGTCATTTTGGCTTTCCTCTCAGGCCTCTGGATTAGATCTTTGACTAGGACGGGGCTGAAGCTCAACTGTTCACTGTGGGTGCGTCGATCAACTTTTGACCGATAAAGCTGATGCTGACTGGCCTAGAAATTCCACTGTCTACAGTGGTCTCCAATAACCTAAACATTCACATGTGGCTCGTTCGGCTATAGTTGCGAAATATGTGACTTCTCGACGAGCTGTACGCTGTATGTGTTTTCATATGAGTGTCAGGTAGACCTGTAGCGCGCCAGGGCTCCATAGTGTACTCGTCAAGAGCCCGAAATCATCAAAACCAGATAACACTAAGAGTGAAAGACACCTCATTGTACCATCACAATTTGACAGAACACCCATACTGCCGTGGGGTATCAAGATATATGCGGGGTGACAGGACTGGAAGGATCAAAATAGAGCTAATGGAGGACATTGTTCTTGACAGGAAAGACATGATAGTTGAGATCTTGATCATGATTAACACCTCGATGGCTGTTTGTCTATCTGTGTAAGTGCTGCAATGCTGCTTCTCCCACTGGTACAGTGGTTTGAATCTATGATTTGAGATTGGTTCCTGGACAGGTTAGAGTGGTAACCACACCATTCTCATGGAACAGTGCAATATCAGGTTAATCTTACATGTGCAGTCACTTTCCTGAGACTTCCCATACACAAGCAATACAGTTAAAAGCCCTCAGCTTGACTTCTGGTGAGTACCATCTCTTGCACTTTTAGGGCCCTTTGGTAATCCAATGTCATCTCAAGATAGCCTCGAGGAATTTGTTGCTCCCTTCCTTACAGTTGGGACTGTCATTGTTAGGCCAATTACTACCCTCTTGGTCAGTGGATTTATAGTGACTTGGTATCCATGTGTTCTTACATGCCTCTTCAAGTAGTCTGTGTTCCTCCTATATGGTGATTTTCTGACTGTCAACTTTCCTTAGTGAATTCTGACATTTGTTCAAACAGGGATGTACATAATAACTTTCGGTCTCTGCATGCATATCTTTTACCACCAGGACAGATCTAGTCTAAGGCTATATCTTGTCTGTGCCATCCTATTGTTTGCCTTCGCAAGTCTTTTTGTTGTATCGGAAACATTTGGTTACACACGACAGGCCATTATCGACTTCCATGCAGCAAAGACTCAAGACTTTGGGCCTTTGGTGGATTACTTGAACCAGGATAGCTTGAAGACTTTTGAAATGTATGAGCTGTTTGATTCCAGCAGCCTGTCCAATACTCTTTCTGATGGATTTCCACTTACAACCAGAGTCACAATCAGCTTCACAGCCACATCCATGACGTATGTGTTGATAACCTTACTTTGGACTATCCTTTCACCTGCTGATGCTGTCCTAAAAGTGCCCTGGCTGATACAATGCTTGTGTGTATGCAATCTTGTGATGTATGTCAAATTCTTACATCCCCTAGATTCACCGGTGTTATGTCCTCTGGGGATCCAGCAGGACTGTACTGTTAGCTCTGGGATTTTTTGGCATTACACTTAATGGTATGTACCTCTATTATTGCTCAAGTTTCTGGAGTGATCAGCTTAGCACTAATGATCAATCTGTTACCTCAGGACTCTCTTTTGTGACTGCATTTACAAATGTCATTGGGTTTTCTGATTTTCACAAGTTCCAAGATGTATACTATGTTGGGTCAAAAATTGATGATGGAGACCGAATTGCACTAGCAGTGTTCAATGCATTACTGTCACTTTTGGCAGGTGAGTATCTATAACTGCTTATGATGAGTGTGTCATTCCAATGTTTTATCCCCTAGCAGGGAGGATTTGGTGGATTAGTCGTGAGGCAAGACGACACATGGGAATGCCAACCCATGCAAGGTACCAAGAAGTTGTCACAATTATGTACGTCCACCGGTGTCTGTCTAGTTCTCCTCAATGACCTTTTTATAGCCTTGAGTCAGGGATATTGTTTCCAGCTACCACAATTGCTTCCACTGTGGTATCTATTGTACTTGACCCAGGCTCACATGGTAATGCTCCTATTGACCTTACAGCCATTGCTTATCTAATGTCGGTATGTGCTTATGTTCATTCCATACAACTCATTGCCTCATGAATGGTGTTTTTGATCAGGGCTTAGCACCTACATTGATTATTGTCCGGGTTGGATACAGAAAATCTGTTGACAGTGTGCAACAAATGGTCTTGACCCACTCTGCTGAGCATGAATCTCAACAGGAAGCAGATGATGGGGCATTACAAACAACTCTGCATATTTGTTCCCATGTGGAGGAAGTGATAGCAGAGGAGGAACCTAATGAGAGTCAGGTTGTATATCTATGAAACAGATATACCATTGTCAGGTGTGAGGAGTTTGATGTTTCCATATCATATGTCCTAATCTCTTCCTTATTCATTTCACCCAGATATCTATTATGTTTTATTACCTTTTCCCATACCTTCAATCTGGTTGGTATTCATGGCTTCCAGTCCCCCTTTGTGTCTTTCTGTCATGATCTGATCAAGATGTGCACAAGTCTTGACAACTCACCTGACCGTGTTGTAGTCTTTTCGGGGCTATCTGTAAAGGTTCTGGGTACCCACCCTTGTATAGCCTGGTACTTCTGGTGTTTCAAAGCACGTTGGAGGACGGCATAGACGTCTAGCACTCTGGCTATGTCAATGGGTAGCAATGTATTAACCACAGTCAAACTGATACATACTGGCTGTGACTGCCGACTGTCAACAGATGCTCAAATGAGCACTGCTGTGGAACCCGTTGGATTCAGCCTTTTATTCATCATAGGTATTGCACCTAACTGCGCTGTGACTATGCTGCAGTTTCCAGTTATCAAGCCTATACAATCCCTCTGAAGCTGTGTATTACATGAATACCTATATAAACTATGATATGCTGTATGATAGAAGCTTGACCTTGTTATTTTACTCAATCGTATGCTTACCCTTGCTCTTTGTCCCAAAGCACTAGACGCTAAAACTGTCAGGAAGGCGACTGCAGTTGCCCCTCAAGTCACTCAATCAAGTCTGTTCTGCTGTGTTCACTATGGTTGACCAAGTGGTTAAGCCAAGGAATCACACTGTACAAGGTAGGTCTTTTATACCAGGTTGCAGGTCAGAGTGAGTCATAGAGTGTCTGTACAAGTTGGTGGAGAGGAGTCAGGGATGGATGGTTCTGGGATTGTGAGTCAGACCGCTGAGTCACAGATAATGAGTCACAGACAATAATAGGCCTGCTGTCATGATTCCCCCTATTTTCCCCGACAAGTGTCCAAATCCACATTGAGCGCTAAACCATCATCTCGACTGACCTCATTTCCCCAAATATCTGACTCAACTCCATGACTCGAATGGGCCGACTCATAATCATCCATCACGACTCAGCGGGCCTGTTACCGTCTACGACTCACCATCTGTGACTCAGTGGCCCGACTCACAATTCCAGAACCAACTATCCCTGACTCCTCTCCGCCGACTCGTACGGACACTTGATGACTCATTCTAACTTGTAACCTAGTATAAAAGACTTACCTTTTACAGTACGATTCCTTAGCTTAACCACTTGGTCAATCCATAGTGAACACAGCAGAACAGACTTGATTGAGTGACTTGAGGGGCAACTGCGGTCGCCTTCCTGACACCTGCTGAGTTGTGATAGATGAGTATGAGCTGGCCCGTTTGAGTCATGAAGTTGAGTCAGACGTTTGGGAAAAGAGGGTGAGTCAAGTTGATGGTTTAGTGCTCAAATGTGGATGTGGGCGCTTGTCAGGGGAAAATAGGAGGAATCGTGACAAAGACTTCAGATACAGAGATGACAGTGGCAGAAGTCGTCTAGCAGAGATGATGACAGAGATGATAGAGGCAGCAAGCAGAGAGCAAGAGCAAGTAAAGAAACTGGTCCCAATGACAAGTTAGATACATTGCAAATAGAGGAAGAGACAGAAGTAACTACTCACCTGGTCCCAATGACAAGAGGTCAAGATGAGGGACCAGGTGTAAACTACCTAGCTTATATACTGGAGTATGAGTCACGCAGTAATAAAGAAAGATAATAGGTGTCATGAAGTGCTGCTTTTCCCCCTATCTTTTCCTTTCTTAGCACTTATTCTCCTTTTAGTGCCTGATTGTCACTTTGACCCCCATTTGTTACTTTGGCGCCTACTAGCTACCCAGTTCCCCTTTTCACATCATTCCCATCATTTCCTTTCCCATTCTTGTTCTTTCACATCATCTTCACAACCCATCCCATCCATTGTTTCCTTTGTTTTCTTTGTTCTTTTGTGCACAACAGTTATTCTTTCTGACTTGTTCTTATTCCATACCTGGACTACTATCGTTTTCCCCTTGTTCCCTATTGTCTTCCTTTATTCTCGTGCGACTCATATCCCAGTATATAAGCTAAACAGTTTACACCTGGTCCCTCATCTTGACCTCTTGTGGTTGGGACCAGGTGAGTAGCTAACTTCATTTCTCTTTACCTTCAATATATCTAACTTGTCATTGGGATCAGTTCCTTTATCTGCCCTTGCTATCTGCTCGCTGTCTCTGTCATCTCTGCTGTCATCTCTGCTAGTTGACTTCTGCTGCCGTCGTCTCCATATCCGAAGCCTTAGCGTCTAGCGCTTTAGGATAATAGGGAGCAAGGAGAAACCAATAGTAGTCCAGGTATGGAACAACAATGAGTCTGGAACAAGTAACTATTGTGTATAGAAGAACAACAGGAACAATGGTAACAACGGATGGACTGGGTTGTGAAGACAGTGTGAAGGAACAAGGATGAGGAAAGGAATGATGGGAATGACGGAAATGATGCGGAAAGGGGAACCAGGTATCTGGTAGGCATCAAAGTGGCAAGTGGGTGTCAAAGTGACAAACAGGTGCTGAAATGGATCTGGGCGCTAAGAAAGAAAAAGATAGGAGAAAAGCGGCACTTCATGACACTCTTACTCTTGCTTTTGCCTATTTATTTGACTCTGATACTTTGTGCTCTCAGTGCAACAGTCCTAGATTTGTGTACATTGCGATTCATACAGGATTTATCCAGCTTCAAAGTAGTTAGTACATACAATCAATTACTGTATTATCCTTGACGTTCTGTTTGATCAGTTCCTTGCTTGAACAACATCAAGTCACTCACTCAAAGGTGTTTGGAATGTGTCATAACAACTAGGTCAATACTTTGACATTGTGTCAATAATCATGCGAACACATACCCGAGCCAGTTCCTTGGACTCTGGTACTCAACAACCCCCATCTACTGAATCTGATCGGTTCCACCTCTTTTGATGACCCAAAGGTTTAACTGATCCTGATAACCATCTCGGTTTTGTGACACCTGGATATATGATGAATAACCTGGATGTCAGCTCTGTGGGCCAAAGGGCAAATGAACTGAACAACCCAGTAGGAGAGGCCTGTCTTGGCCCCTGCATCCCAGAAGTCTTGGCTATAGACGGTGACCGCCTTGCTTCCCTGCTTCATGTGCTCCAACTCCCTAATGGCGTCCACCTTCTCGTTGGCGGCGCTGAACCTGACCTTAAACTGCTTCTCGAAAACTTCCCATTTTCCTTCAAAGGGAAATTGAACGGTTGCATTGGTCGTGGATGCATTGGCCTGCTTCAGGTAGTTGGCCGCCCAGCGGCCAGCCTTTCCGCCTTCACAGAAGGATAAAGCGGACTGGATGGTTTTCTTGTTGTCCAGCTTTCCAACGTCTTCTGGAGTAACCCCTTGTCCTGCCTTGTATAACGGGTATTGGGACTATGGGTAGTCCCGGTCCTTACTTCACGCGTAGATGAACACGACAAGGTTTATGGCCAAGGTATGTACAAGTACGAGTAGAAGAAGGATAAGTATTAGCTACGCAGGTAGGAGGGTTTATATAGCATGTCCGGGTGTCAATATATGTAAATAGCACAAATGGGTCTAAATAAAGGTAGGGGCGTTACACTCTCCCCCATCAGATGAAACCCAGAGGTGAAATCGAAAGAATAATCATGAAAGAAGTAAGATAGGTTTTGGAGAGCTCGGGTCGTTCGACGGGAGCGAGGTGGTAAGCTAAGCTTACGCGAGTTCAGAATCCAGCATGACAGCTGGAATATCCACGTCCTCGGTAGTAGAGGTCATGATAAGCGTGTCAGTACCACCTGTCGTGGCAGTACCTTCACTGTCAACGGCGATAGTGTTCACATCACTATTGACATTGGGTAATTCGGGGTTGGTAGGGGTGGTAGATGCACTAACGGTACCGATGTTGGTACTAGTAGTGGAGGAAGACAACGAGGAGACCGGCGTGGCTCCCGGAATGTCAAAACTGACGGCAGAAGGAA
>JANHQD010002500.1:2766-35582 GCA_024721195.1 Marasmius sp. AFHP31
GTGAAAGGGAGTGTTCACAATATTGTGAATACTCTGCTTTAGACACTTCCTGACCCATAATTTCTCTATAATTTTTTAATCTTCCATGTGAGCTTTCCAGCACCCTCGCAATCCACAGTAGTCCTTAAAGACAAAAGCTTGATCTTCATATCTTGAACTCACAATCAGATTGTGGTCACAGATTATACCCGGGTCCGGTCATGTCCGGTGACTGTCCACTGACGCGTCCACTGCCTGTCCACTGAACTTAAGGCAGTGGACTGCCACTGACCCGGGTTTTGCCCGCTGTATCAGGTCAGCATTACTAACTCGCCATGGTCCGAAATCCATGGATATCTGTAAGAGGGCGGGTTACACAGGAGTTTTGTATTTTTTCAGGCCGATTGGGAGCACCTACAGCAATCTAGGAGATGATGTTGAACATGGTCATGTTCCACAGAAGGATATGAGTGTGTTGGCTGTGCCCATAGTATGGAAGAGGTAGATTGAAAGATTAGGTGATAATCTCGTGGGGGAGTATGTAAGGAATACTTCCCCGATGTCAAGGTATGCGGCATAGCTTTACCTTTTTGATATTTACCATTAGTATATAAGGCTTTCAAGACATAAGAAATAAGAAAACCTGCACTTGGTCCCATTTCGGAATGGCAGCGTCCGTAGCCGATATAGCTAGCCAGAATGCTATATCCTACGGGCAGCTAGATCCATACCGTTTCGATACGCTCCAGTCGGGAACGCTCTCCGGGAAATGGTATCTAGCTACGGTGTTGTTGTATGTATTTCGATAACTTCACATCCTCATAAATAATGAGATACAATCATATTATGGTACACACGTAATACAGTCATGCTTCTCTCGCTGTACCTCATATGTATTCAATACAGAGCAAAATCATCTGAATTACCATAGTCATTTCAAGAAGCTTAGTAATCACTTATCGTTCTACTTCAAGTTTCAAGTTTCATCATCTTACTGTAACTCCGCGTATCGCTACTATGTAGCCAATTCATACGTCTCGCTGGTTACCTTGAGGTCCGAAGACAGCCACACTGTTTCACGAAAGGGGAAATAATGATAGCGAGAACTGACATATATCGTGTGTGTTGTGATTTCTTATTTCTCTTCCAATTCGACTTGAATCAACCAGTTATTATCATGGTTCAGATGTTTCAAGCTTCCGGGTCTGCAGGCCATTGCAAGCACTCGTAGCTCTGGTTCTTTATTGATAGGTATGTACTGATCTCCCGCGTTCGCCCGGGGACTCAACCAAAAGACAATCAATTCCACCGCCGGCCTATGTTTGGTGTCCCAAGAAGTACACCTCCACGTCGTTTTAATGGGTTTATCAAGCCCACATCATCAATAGATGATAATTTGTGGCTCGTCGTTGACAGACCAAGAGATATGTAGTTGTCCGAACCCTTCCACCGATAAGTGGCTTTCGGTTGGCCACTCGCCATCTCCGGCTCCTTCCACCAATTTTTCCTCCGACATCTCGTAATAAACGGCTTCTTTCGATCCGATATCCCGTATCTCCTCTAGAAAGTATTCCGTGATTCCTTTGGAGAGTACATCACGAATAGCCTGTTCACGCGTCTCAGTGTATGGTGAGATCATGCGTTGAACGGCGTCTCTCATCTTATTTTTCAAGTGGTAGAGAGATATCGCGGTGTTGATTCCTATCCTCCGAGCATCTTTATGATCCAGGTCAGCTTTATGGGCACTGACAACTATCATAATGCCCTCGATGAACCACTTTAGGACCCCGTAGTCTTGTCCTGCAAGGATGCGATCGAAGATATTGAAGCTTGCGACGTTGGGAAGGAATAGGCGTTCGATTGCGGCCTTTCGAATCTCGATGAAGTTCCAGAGGGAGGAAATCTTCAACACTGATAGCCAGGTGGCCGTATATATCTCTGTGTTGCAGGCCTTCCGACGCAGCGGTTGAACTCTTGTAAATGACCGAAAAATCAAATCAGTTTCATTATGGCGATGGTCCTCCCAAAACTTCGACGTAATAGACAACAAACGACAACGTACCGTGGATAGAGTGCACCTAAAAACCTCTCGAAATCTACTTTTGCAATTTGCTCCAAGACGATTGGGTGATCCGCTGATCGTCCTTCCTCTCGTTTCGTATCCAAAGGACCTGATTCACTACCTTGAGGCTGAAGAAGGGTGAACATCTCGTTGAAAGGTGGATGGGGATTCTCTACAAATCGTTGCTTCGGGACTTTGAAAAGTTCGTCTTCAACCTACATACATATCGTGTCTGATTGTTAATGTTCGGGGAACAAAGATTGGCGTGACCAAATACGCCACTTACCTTGAAAACGACCAAATCCCAGAAGTAATTGGCGTTGGGGGTTGACCCGGACATGATGGTGGTTACTGATCAAGCCTGAGTCGATCATGGCCCGCGTGATTGGCGACCTCGTGTGTGAAACAACCTTCCCTCGCATGACCTTGATCATACGAGATACTGAATGGGTACACATCGCTATTGAGACTGGAGAACGATTGGTATCAGTAGCCTTTCAAATCAGATAAGGTCAAGACTTGTCGAGCGAGTGCATAGCGGCCCCGGCTATTGGGGTACCGATATGCCGAAGGGCAAGCGCGATTCTTTCTGTTTACTATTATTTACCTTTCTTTTACCTTTACTTTTCACCTTCATCGTCGCCTGTACGCCGTGCCTCAGGGCCGCCAGATTTTCCCGTGACATGTCACTGACTTTTCCCTAAACTCAAAGATAGCCAACGAGTAATCTACGTAATTTCAATGTACACGAGTACCTGAAGATCGCCCAATAGATCTTTGGTTGATATACGCCCCCAATATTGGTGGACACCACTCTGAAGCCGGCTCGGAGAACGCCGAGTCAGTTCTCACGGGTGGTCGGTGAGCTGGGTTCTTCACGCTTTGAGGTCTCGACTTTCGCACTAACCCTCTACATCCTAAAGCTGAAGGTTAAGGCGGGACAAGGGGCCACTGAGAGCTGCTGGTGAGTAATGGTAGCTCAAGGAACCGTCGCCAAAACATTGCATTCCGTCTTCATATCTCTACCAGATCCATCTCCTGTTTTTTATCCTTGATTCGGCCCGAGAACCTACGTATCGGGAGGGATAGAGGAATCCCTGATGTTGATGTGCAGTCACTGAGAATGAATTATCGGTGAGCTTCACTAGACTGTCACTGAAGTGCCACTGAAGTATCACTGGAGTTCACTCGAGCGTCACTGACACTCCAGACAGTGCCACTGAAGTTCACGCGATTGTCACTGAGCTAGCACTGACCTTGTCCCTGACATTCACGGCAGTGTCACTGACACTTCGCTGAAGTTAACGCGAGCGTCAGTGACAGTCACTGACGTTCCACTAACCTGACACTGGACTTCACTGTCGGTCACGATTTTGGCTGACTATCTACAGACAATGCTGAGCATTCAATCAAGCGAGCCTAAATTCACTACACCCGTACAAAGATCCAGCGTTGAATTACATTCATTTCTTGAAAAATCAAAGTCTAAAGATACTGGTGCGTAAGGCTTTAGCTATCAAGAGTACACGGAAAATTAACATAAGTGTTTACCCCTTCCTAACCCGACGAGGCTCGGGTCGGGGTAACGTATAGAGTGTTGAGAAGCACTCACCTTGCCATTCCCAACGATCAACCGTCCCTCTAGAGCGGCGCAGTGAACACCAAAAACAGAATCTTTATTTCCCTGACACTCATATCTATCTTTCCAGGTCTAATGTGGCCGGTGAGTGAGGGCTCAGCGATTTCTCTTTTTTTGGAGTCCGCTCTCTCCCCTCGACCGCGACCGTCTACGACATATAATTTTATCTATCGATACATTGCTCGCTTACCTCACTGCAGTCAACGTTCAGAAAACCTCAAGTTCAATGTATTTCCCCTCTGATCCCCTGCTGGCCGATTTGGGCCGTTGATCCATGATACAATCCCCGACAGTCGCTTTTGAGCCGAGGGAGTTCGCTACCAGGTATCGCGATTGACCTCAAAGACACCAGTGAGCCCAGTCACTGGATTGTCACTGACATAGAAATGTCAGTGAGTCGGGTCACTGGACAGGCATGCCAGTGATCGTCACTGACATAAATCACGGGAATTTCTTAATGCCCTCGTCTGATTCTCGTACCACCCCACAGGGATCACCTTAGACATGGCAACACTGGCTACGCCACATCTACGACATCAAGAAATGTAGGCGAATGAAGGAAGTCGGGCCCTCCCACCCGCCACACGGAGTTTCCCGTGGGCCAATCACAGCACGACCTAAACCACGCCCAGCAATTCAGAGTCAAAGCTACTCAGGATGTGCAGGTTGAGATTAACTGTGGAAATAAGGAAAACAAGATAGGAAAGCAACCTGGCCGTCGTTGTGGTTAGTGAACTTGGCGTCAAGGGAAGGATATGAGGAGTGAATGCCACCTGAACCGGAGAACATGAGAGTTTTCCGTATCTCTGCTGATTTCCGTTCAGTTGATGGCGTGCTCAGCTTTCTCCTCAACGCTCAGAACAACCCCCCCTGGTCACCAAACAAATGTCCTCTTTGACAATTTTCTCGTCCCCCGGATAACCTACTTATAGAATCGTTTTCCTTGTACATGCCATTCTCTATCAATGTTCAACACTACGAAATCTCCTTTCTTTCTCACTCTTCAAAGTATTTTCCGCTAGCCGCGACACCCAAATACCAATAGTTGACTCGTATTCTGTGGGTTCAGGGCTCAGAATCGATCTTACGTTCCTTCCGTATTCTCCTCCGGGTTAGCTTGAAAGCGGCTAGTCCAAAAGCTGTTGTCTTTCAACAAGCACAAAATCCTTTGCCATTCAGGTTGAGAGCTTCTCATAGACTTCTCCCGAGACACACTAGGACCGACCTCGTTTTGTGTCCAATGTCTTATACTTACTAGTTCACAGAGAATGGAGCTTCATGTCCTCTTGTCGATGCCTGGTCTGCAACAAGTCCCTGACCTCAATCAATGAAGGCCGGTCTACCCAGTTAATGACAGCCAGGAAGTAATATGAAAAGAGAGCCCTACCAGAACGCCTAGTCAGGAAAACATGGGAGACGGTAACTGAAAATACCTTCGAAGAACTCCGCACGGCGAATACCCGACGCGGAGCTGGGGTTTTAGTGGGTAGAGGGTAACGTTGATGATGTGCCGGGCAGACTACGGGACTCGCCGACGCGGCCTTGTAATCTGAACGACACAGAAACTTTGCTCGAGTCCTACACGTCGTGCGTCAATGCATTTCTCCAGGTGGTACGAAACCTGCGGGGTCTTAGTTGCCTGCACACTAGCGGGAGGAGAGCACCGGTGCCCCACACCGGCCCAGGGATATAATATAAAATAATTAAAAAATAAAGCACTTTTGTGATAGCACCTCGTTTAAATGGTCACAACTTTGAGCTCGTTTTAAACGGTATTGGTTGTATTCACATCGATGGATACATTAGTCAACTACACGATAGAGGCAAGGCGGGAGCCACGAAGAAGGGGGTCATGGTCTCCCTCAAGGTCACCGTAGGCAGTAGGTAGAACGGAGACTTAGCGATTCAAAAAAGTAGGGCATTTGAATAGGGTGTTTAAATGGGGGTTTGAACGAGTGTTTGAAGGAGGTGCTCAAATGAGGCGTTTTGGGACGTATTAACAGTCGTTCGAACAGGATAGGGATGGACCTACCTGGTCGTCCTATTTTCTTTTCTTCTCTCCCTCCCCGACCAATCTTATGAGTTGTGCCATACGCGGCACACGCACAGGGGACTTCTGTGAAGGAGAATCAGACGATTAGATAAAGTGTTGAGGCAACACGGAAATGCACGCACAGATTTTGCATATGTTGAGAATGAACAGGCTGGAGTGGATTCAGCCGCGAGCTCGACGCTGGAGACGATAACGGTTTAGGTTGAAAGAGAGAACGCACGAAAAGGGGCTTCCGCTCACGATGCGGCGCATGTGTCTTGTTCGGACTTTGCCGGTCTGAATCAGGCAACAGGCCCTGGCTTGTTTTTACTCAACGACCCCTTTTTTCTCTCCTCAACGACCTCACTCAAGCTTCTCATAGCTCTCATAGCTCTCACAATCTTCAGGTCCCACAAGATCGCTCATTTTTAACCTCATTCTGTTAGTTAGCTCAAGAGTGAATAGGTCAAATCCCGAGCACAATGTTCAACGCACTGGCCAAATTGGTTGTTATCGAGCGCTATAGACTTTCACTGTACTTACAGCATGGGCCGAATTGAGGAATAAATGCTGCTACTGTGATAAATCGATAGATCCAAACCTTGTAGAAGACTAGATGAGGGTTGCCGAGCAAAGAGGCATTTAAATGAGGTGCGATCGCACTTTTGCTTTGTTTTTTAAATATTTCATATTCACCTCTTGACCGGCCGCATTCGCTGGTAAACCAGAACAGCTATGCGTTTGCTCTCCTCTGCCTAAAGGCAGAAGGCCGGTCTACGGTTCTTGGTGACCAACGAAAACGCGAAGGCTACGTTTAATCATATCCTGGTTAGCCGGGAGCTCAAATTAGAGCCAGGTTAGACACTGCTTAAGTCGATCAAAAAAATAAAAAAATAAAAAAAAGGAAAGCGGTCGCGGAGACGGAAGAGATTTCGACCCGAGCTCTTTCTTCCCTAACTTAGTTGGGTGGTCCTCAAGTTAAATGGCCCGCCGTTGAACTCATTCATTGTACATCTTATACTCTACTAGGATGAATCGAAGCCAACTGTCGTTGTGTATCTATAGTCAGACCTTTCCAGCGGCTGATCTTCAACGAATTTCCTTGTTCATCAAGATCTAAAGGTACGTCCGGCGTCATTCGTCTCACGCTTCGCTCGGAGGCTAGGTATAACGGAGTGGGTGGTGGTAGGATATCGTCGAAACTTTGGTTCGAAGCGAGTGAATTCGGGAGGGACAGTGACCAGTCTGTTCCCTGGGTTTCAGATTGGTTAGTTGATGGTGATGGTGATCTCAATGCGCCTGTAAGGGGGAGGCCGGTACTCATGTCGTGCCGATAGTAGGTTCGGGAGATGAGAGATGATGTGGCTGATGTTCGGATCGGGGTAGTAGGATCCGGTGTCAAGATTTCTGGGCGTTTAGGGATGTACGGGATGTAATGAGCGTCCGAAGAGGGCGTGGGAGAAGGGGTGGTTGGGTCGAGTAACTGTAGTGCTCCGGCCTCGACTACGCCTGCGTCTATACCGCTTTGGTTTGGATCGCATTCCTTTTCAGTTAAGTTGCGCGTAGATGATTGACTTGGATTTCTGCCCAAGGTAGAGCCAGCTTTGAATGATCGATGGGATCGATGACGATGGCGGTGCAGGTAGGCGAAAATCAAAACGGGAATGACGAAAACAAGGGGGATGACAACGCCGAGCGTTATTCTAAGATGAGAAGGCGACATTGGGAGGCCGGCCGATCTAAGAAGATAGTTCCTTATAGGAGAGTGGGAGAAGATTGATGTGACTGTAGGGACTGGCTTGCTGAATGATGATCAGACATTTGACCTGACATGGGCAGATGAAAAATTCACCTCGTGAGTTAGATGCACTTGCCAAGGCGCCGGCCGTGAAAGCAATCTGGTGAACCCGCCCCTCCAGAAATTTTCCGTGCTGGACGCGAGCTCGACGTCAGAAAGCAAAGTGAGTTCACAAGGCCTATGCTCAACATACCTGGAATTAGCCCTCAACTCAGATACTAATGACTTGAGGAAATGGGTACCCAGGACACCTCGAGAGATGAAGGCTTTTTTCTCGTCGATCGGCCCGTTTTCGACCAGGAACGGTTTCTACTTTCTCCCCCTCCTAACGAGTCGTGAAGAGCAACTGTGACTCGATGGCTGGTGAGGTCAAGAGTACCCGCAAATGAGCTTCAACACTCGACCAGCCTGAGCGAGAACTGAATGCCACGGGAGGTTTGAGGACTTCCGGAACGAAGGACTTGTAGCAAGATGAGAGGATGGGATGGTGCTACAGGTATCGCATAACTGGGAATGAGCGGCCTGTGAAAAACGGGAGTGCTCGATGACCGCTCGAGAAAAGGGTGCCCGACTATAAATGAACCATCTTCGCCCTATCTCCCCGAATCAAGTTAACTTGCTTGGCACCCTAAATTTTGTACTTATCCATACTGATAGACACGTCCCGATATGGAAGAGTGATGGAATGCATTGGTTTTCAGCGGAGTGATACCTATCCGACTATGAACAGCTCGGTGACCGGCTCTGAGGTAGAGAAGAGGAAGAACAACCTGGATTGACAAATAAGGTGAGCAATTGAGGTTCACATGCTAACCGGGAGCTATCCTCTCTAATAGTTCTAGTAGTTGTTGTAGACGGGAAGGGATAGGAATAAGCGATACGAAAATGGATTATTGCCAGCGCATGTTATGACTGACTTGATGTAGCAAGGTAAATCGCATTGTTGCCGATTGAGACGAGTTAGGAAGGTACTTTGCTCGGTCAGATGAAAGAGATGTGGAAGAGGTACAAGTGGAGCAAATATGTATGATAACTTTGCAACGTGATGAACGACGTTACCACCTCGAGGGGGAAGATTAGCAAGACCCTGGCTGTGCTCGATAGAGATAAAAACAGAGCAAAACTTTCGTGAGTGTTGAGCAAATTGATGCCTGAACATCCCAGACACAGGTTCTAGCTAAGACAAGTACTCCATCAACGGTGTTGCTTAACAATCGAGTATTTGTTGAAACATACGAGTCAATGGGATTCTTTTCTGGAGAGAGGAACGAGGTCTCATCTCTGTAATCTCGCTAGTCAAAGCCATGCTATCTCTACTCCATCTCCACCAGTTCGAGCTGGCTAATATCTAAAATCTCCGATCTAGGAGAAGCCTCAAAAACGACAGCGTCGGTGTTGCCCGATACTGGGTAGCGAGGATCAATACCCCTTGGTACAAAGGCCCGAACTAGAACGCTTGCCACTAGCAGATAGTTTTGCCGCGCTGATATGCTTTTGCCCTTGCTTACGTTGCTCTTTGCCGATTCAGGAGCATGCGGAGTTGAATTGGTGTTGAGACGAGGCCCGCGCAGCCAGCAGTTGTTTCTTGATAGGGTATGAGTGAGCAAATGTATGAAGTTGAGAGCTCGGATATCCTGCAGGCGCCTGTCGTGGTAGATCAGGCAAAAGAATGATTAGCGCTTACGTTTGGCGGCGGAGTACACCGGACCATTCTGCCGACCAGGGCCGAATCACACAAGTGACGACGTACGCCTTTACTATCGACCACCATCATCCCCGTTTCGTTCAGAGAAATGGAAGATCATAGCGCAGCTTTCGCGAAGCATGCCGCCCTCTTTCCTGAAGCCATACTGAGATTTCCTAGTATGACACTGGCGATAGAGGAACTTCGAAAAATTGGCAACCCTCCATCGAACGTCACCCAGGGAACTTCCCCTAGTCGGAGAGTAAGATCTGCATATCAGGTCTTTGCTGCTCTGTTCTTGCATCGCGGGCAGGATATTGTTGCTACAAATGTCCCCATCCGTGCTCATTGGAAATCAACCTACTGTCCTATTTCAATCAATTCGTATGGCACGTGACTTTTCCACGGAGATTTTTTTCGCCAAAAAATCCCATAAATCGAGAAAAAATTAATGGCGGGGTTTCCCAAAAGTGGGTGTGACCTGTGACATACGAATTGATTAAAATAGGTCAGTATTGCCCTTGGGTCATTTTCTTACAAGTATTGCTACCGCCGGATCCGTCTTGGACTGATATCCTCGAACGTGCCGCAATAGCTATTCCGACTTTTTATTGAACTCCCAAAGAATGACTTGAGCGCGATGATAAAAGCTTCGCCTACCCTTCACCCTCTTTGCGCCCAGACCTTCCTTCAGAAACTCGACAGACGCGATCCTTTCTGGGGATTGTGGGCAGAAATTCTCAGCGACATCATCCTTCACGACACTGGCGGAGACTTCAGTTCGTTCAAGCCTCGGATCATAGATTCCTATCTGCCCTGCCCGTACCCAATCGACATACATCTCGGTGAGCTGCTCATCGAACGACTCGACGACAGGAACCCTTTCCTACGTCAATTTCCACCTGGGCGATTTTGGATATCTTGTTCATGTTCTAATAATGGCATCAGAGTGCTTTCAGGGCGTCAATCCAGTTGCTATTGGGTCAAACCTTCCACGGCTGCTCGATGACGCGGGCTCTCCGTATTCTTGTCCGTACACGAAAGTCCGTTCGCTCGCAGCTCATCGGAAGGGAAGACTTACACCTTATATATGAAGTGGCGACGAAGGTCGTCATTCATATCGTGAGTCTCATTTCGAGTCCGGCACTTGTCCTGGAGGTGCTCGATTGGAGGGATAATCCGGGTACTTTTCTTCCTCGATGAGCGACTTTACGAGGTGGAGGATGTCGACGAGGAGATTGCAAGCAACCAAAATCGACCATCGGACTCGATAGTGAAGCTCCTTGGTTGCATATCCGTATTTCTCGTCTATCGGAACCTCCTTCGCTCCTTCGCGCGAGACTCCTACAAGTTACCAAGCCCAGAGAAGGTTGAAGCACAATTCTCACCCAGCGCAAAGGCACTGGGTAAGGCTTGGAGGGACGTTCTTTGGAAGGGGTCGATGATGAACGACATGTGCCATGCGTTGGAAATGGTTCGTGGACGTTGCAGCAAGGTGAAGGTACGCATCCATAATACACGAGACATTTCTCCTTGAGTAATTGTTCACATGGTTGTTGTAGTGTTCCCTCATACACGACATAGACCCAGAGGAATACTGTGAGATCGCAAGATATGCTCGCTGTGTTAGACGCACTGTGGCCGTCTACTGCTCGGCGAGGTGCCAGAAAATTGACTGGCACCGGGATCATCGTATCAAATGCTCCAAACTTGTGCCACTGGTAAGAAGTAAGTCTACTTCCCCGCTTCTTCCGGCTCACTGAGTCTGACTCCCAGACGGTCTGAACGTTTCGTTGATACCACACGGTTGGAGCTTAATCCATTTGATCACGGAAGCAGGCCGATCAGTTCAACCCGATGATAGAAGGTTTCCCTAGCCTTGTTTATGCCTCGTAACTTTGAGGTTCTACAAAGGTGGACAGGCTTTTACTCAATAACCACGGTTCATTCATTCGTCACGGATGTAATTGAAACGTACGTTGCACCAGTGGTGGTAGAATAACTTCCCTGAGTAGTTTCGCCACAAAACCGCTGTTCTAGGGCCATCATTCAACCAGATCACAATCAAGGAACTGTCAAGGATACCGACTTTCGAGAGGTCACTTTCATCTCTTCTGCATCACAACCCTCATACATCCGCAGCTTTACCCAGGCCACAGCGCGAAACCAGCTTAGGCTGGTGCCATTTCTCAGGGCCAAGCTCATAGTGAGTTTAATCTACCCATGGACCCCCGTTCGACAAGTGATCGACAGATATATTAAATACGTCTAATAGGGCCTTTTGCTTATCAGATGTGCAAATCATGCAGAGTCAGGAAAAGGGATTCTCTGGTGCCATTAAGGGCGTAAATTGGAATATAAGAAATGGGAGGTTAGCAGTAGTTCAAGTCCGAAGATCTCGCCATGTCCTCAGAATCGGGAACCCCGTCTGACACCGAGCTTGCTGAAGCTCTAGCACCATTCCTCGCGGTGAATCAAGTTGTAGTCAAGCCCGTTAGTACCCTATCGGTAAGGATGTGCACTCCACCTCTCCTTCGTTCAGTGCTCATTCAGTCTGTGAACCTCAGCTGGTATACTTCATCTACGGTACTATTCTCGTAACAAACCCTCAGTCTCATGGCTCCTTAATCTTTTCTCTCAGGATTCTACGCCGCCCTATTCAGTTTCTGCCTGCACACGCTCACTCGTCCTGAGAAGAAGGGCGAACGATCCAACCGCAAGTGCCACTTAGGATGGGTAGTGTCGCTCTTCCTTCTCGCCAGCACAACAGTTGTGTTTTATACCGTATTCCATATCCATGACTCACTCTTCGGATTTGCTGCGGTCAAAACCAAGGACTATGAGCCGTTCATTGATTATCTGAACGGTGATAGAGTCAACTATGCGGATTTGTGAGCCCTTATATGATCTCCTTTGCACGCTTTACGAAGTCAAGTTCAAATTCAACAGTGCCACGGAGAATCTGAACGCGATCATCATCAAGTGAAGTTTGATCTAGCTTATAACAATATTATTATCTGATTTTATTCAAGTTTGATCGCGGAATCTATGCTCGTACGTGTCATCTACTTTGCTCTTCAAGGAAGTACCCACAATAATAATACACATATGGCACATAACTCTCCTCTCAGATCCATCGCTGCTACATTATCTGGAACTCAAACAAACTCGTCGCCATTCCGCTCTTATTAATCTCTTTTGCAATGAACGGTTCGGGACTCAGCACCTCGTCCTTGTTTGCAAACTAATATCCAACATTCACAGCGATCGGCTTCGCGAGTACCTTACTGGGTAATATTGGGTATCAAGCAGCCGGTACTTCCGCCTCAAAACTCCGAATCTTTCTCCTGGGCAATGAGATCAACAATGCATATGCAATCACGAGTGCCGTCTTCAACTCCATTCTCACTCTACTGACAGGTGCCCCACGCATTCCCTATAATCAACAGTTTCTCGTGCTAACTCGAACCCCTTAGCCGGTCGCATATGGTGGATAACACGCTAGGTGCGCTCCATGATGGGAGCAAAAACAGATCAAATATATCGAGCCATCGTGGCCATCGTGTAGGCCCTTCGAACTTATCGCTTCCTCAGCCATTGCATAATGACCCGTGAATATCTGAAAGACTCGAGTCGGGGCTCCTTTACCCAACAACTCAAGTAATTAATATCCTCATACCATATAAAGTCGACGTCTACGCCAAAGGTCTTTCACCGGTTGATCTTTCTACTATTCCGATTCAGGCTGCTGTATGTCCCGCTTTCATACGCAGACCTCAATCGCTTACCTTGCTCCGCGAGCAGGGAATTGCCCCGACACTCATCATCGTTCGTACCGCAATTGGAAAGAGCGTGGAAAGTGTCAACCAGGTCGTCTCAACTCTTCGATTCGCCGAAGGTGCGGGTGGTGATGGAGATACGAATGGTCGTGGAGGCCAATTGAACCGAGGGAGAAATTGCGAAAAGTCCGACATCCATAGTAGTGACCTCGATTTGGAATCGACACAGTCGGATCTTGCCGCGGGAAGAGCGAACGGGCTTCGTGATGGAACAATGTAAAGGTGCGAAGGAAACATTTCACCAACATGTACTCAACTTTTGAGCTCTAAGTATCGAAGGAAACCTCAGGCTGTTGGCATGTAACATAACATGTAATTGTCAGAACTGTTCAACCGTACCAATATTTTCGTCTTCGCTCAATTATCCCAATCCATCACTGTTGTAGTCTTGTTCACTAGGAGCAAGGGCGCGCATGACTCCTAGCAGGACAGCGATAAACCATTTGATATGTTCCCCCGATGAAATCGGCGAGCCGTCTGGGAAGCACGTTGGGGCATGAAGCAGTGTTTTATGCTTGAGGACATGATCGAGTTCCGGTCCATCCATCTGCGGCACATGGACGACCTGGGCATCGAGATGTCGGATAAGATAAAAGACGAATCGTTCGTCTTGCTGATAGGATGTGGTAGGAATCAAAGTCGGTGTTGTTCGTCGAGGAAGGCTGACAAAGGTTCCCACCGCGATAGACCAGACCCGCCAGCTAGGGCGTTGTTTGTCGACCGCTTCGAGCCATCCTTGAGCTAGTAGTTTCTGGAAGGGTCTCACGAGAGGTTGCAACTGAGATGATTGGCAGGTGGCGATTATTTTGGGGATGTGTGTCATCGCTTCTTCAAAAGTCGCCATTCCTTCAGGTGTTGTGGGCTCCTCCGAAGCCAAAAGAACCTGTTGGATTAGGAAGATGACCCATGGCTCAATGGCAGATGACCAGCCCGCCCGAGCTTCGAGTGCATTCAAGTCTCGACCGTACATTTTTTCCCCAATAGTAACGAATCGATATTTCGACTTGCTCTTCGGACTATAGCGCCGGGAAAGTTGATATCGAAGCTGGATGGTGACTTTCTAAGCCTGCGAAGTCGACTGATTGCGGTACTGACACTTGCCCTAGCCGACATTTCGTTTCAGATAAAACGTCAGAGTACAGTTGAGCGCAGCAAGACGTCCTCAGATAAGTTTCAGACGGTATCAAGTCGTCTGGTTAGGGTTTCTCTAGGGAAGCACTCAAAGCACCCGTTCCACCCCCGGCAGGAAACGAATCAAACCTTTCCTTGACTGAACTGTATTGTTTTCATGGTTCAGTCATCGCAAACTATCATCATTCTTAAAGAATATACTTGCTATAAGATCGAGGCAAAAGTAAATCTACAAGGGGTATGGAAACCAAGTAAATGAAGGTATGGAGTATGATACAATGCGAAGGGAGAAAACGACAGGTCTGCGCTCATACCGGTAATTTATACAGCATACAGAGCAACGAGGGGATATGAAAGAGCACCGAAGATAGCAAGGAGAATGAATGAATGTAAGTACGTACACCGAGTAAAGGAAGGCCGATTCAAAAGGATTGATGGGAAACTAAGTTGAGGGTACAAGTCTTTTATTGTTCATGTTCAGCATCCGACTCGAGGACCGAGATCCCGTCTGATTCTAGACGTTCCGTTCCTCGTAGGTGCAACGTTCCACCCGCCAAATCGCTCTTCAGGAGCAGATCGTCCCACTTTTCCGCCTTCTCCTCTTCAGTTAGAGCATTGGTACGAGAAAGCTCTCGGAAGCGAGAAGGGGGGATGCGGGAAGGCGGTTTGGGAACGGATGAAGTTGATTTCCGCCCTTGGGTTGGTGGCTCCAGCTGGGAAGGAGTACCGGTGCCGTGGCCGTCGTCGCTTGCACTGTAAGGCATCGAAGGACGGTAGGTGGGTGCAACAGCAATGGAGGTCTTCCTCGAGTTCTTGACGGCTGCGGTAGGTGATGGAGGTGGACCGGGCGCAGTACTCGGCCTCGAGGACTTGGACAGCTGAGTCGAAGGTGATGCAGAACGAGGTTTTCGGTAGGGAGGTAGAGGAAGCGAGAAAGGTGGCGTTTCTTCTGCGGGAGTCTGTACGATCGTCCAATCATTTCGGGATACACCAGACGTCGATGAGCGTCCAGCGGTGTCTGTCGAAGATGTGGTAGGAATGGAAGATAGAGGAGGCCTAGTGGCACTCGGCTTGGAGCGTTGCTTGCGGTCGTACTCGAGGTCAAAGTTGAATTCGAGACGAGAAAGCTCGCTCGGAGAAAGGATGCGTTGCTCCAGAACGGGTGTAGCTGAGGTCTTTGATGGAGGAAGAGGTGGACGCTCGTCGCCATAGGAGCTATGCGAAGTGCGAGAATCTCCTGGACGGATATAGGATGAGCTGGGAGACGAAGAGCACGTCGTCGTATTGGGCCGAGTCGACACTGAGGTACTAACAGTGGTACTGGAGCTGGAGGAACCAATTTGATTGGCGTTGCTATTCGATATGATACGAGGTCGGGTTTCCCCCAATGACCTCCGAGGTCGTACGGTCTTCACCGGGGTGAAGGTACCTTCATCAACACTGCCCATACTGGCGATCACGGACGACGGTTGGGCCAGCTTTGACCGAGCGATACTGTTAGGTAGAGTAGGAACAGGAGGGGCTTCGCCATCGCCGTTATCCACGTATTTATCCCGAAGACCAGCTCCCGAGAACTTCTTCATCAGACCCCATAAGCCACCGCCTCCTTTGCTAGGTTTAGCACCAGGACTAGGAGAGGAGATGGTATCCGCTGAAAGAGGGGTTCGTGGAGCAGCTAACAAGAATCAAGGTTAGCTCACTGCAGGTATGAAGAAAAGTGACAATAGAACGTACCTGACGAGTAGTCTCCTCCTTCAGAAGATTTCCTTCGGGAAGGGTCGAGGGATAACCGCACGCCATTTGCATCGAACGGTCGTTTGAGCGACGTCCTACGTTCTTGCAAGCTGGGCCGACCGGCTTGGGAAGATGGTGGAGAAGGCTCGTCGTCCAAGCCAAGCTGAGAAGCGAAATTCGGGGTCGTAGAGAATGAGGGAAGAAATGAATCTTCTTCACTGCCGACGGCAACGAGGACACCAGTCTTGGGACCAATGGGTGTACGGGGCGTTCGCGGTATGACCGGCTCCGTTCTACCGTTTCTAGTGGAGCTTGGTGCGTTAAATTCGGTGTTGGAGACTGCAGTGGCTGGGGTGGATGTTTTTGACGAGGAACGGTCTCTAGCTGTGGGTGAGGGAAGGGCAGGCTGTCGGCGAGGCAACTCCTCGGAGTATCGATTCTTCCTTCCCGCCAGATTCCCTTCGTCAACGGTCTTCTCGAGATGACTCTCGCGTGCTGCTTGCTGCTTGTAGGCCATCTTGATCTCTTCTGCTGGGGTGCGAATAGCTGGGCTCATAGGCTGAGCAGATGATAATGCCGGACTAGAGCCACCGGAAGACTCTCCTCTCCGGGCTGTAGGTGACGGGCTCCTCGTACTCGACACTGAAAGCGGAGGCTGCAACTTGCCAGATGGCGAAGAAGGTCGCTTTGAGGTCGTAAACGAAGGCTTCCTCAGCACGTTGCGAGGCTTCTTCTCTTTCTCCTTCCCTTTTCCCTCCTTATCGTCCGAACCCTTCTTGAGCGAAGTAGAACGTACAAGTCCCCGACTATCCTCGCCATCAATATCCCAAGGTGCTACCCAATCCGTAGGGCCGGCAATCGGCTTCTTTGACGTAGCCTCCGAAGCGGACTTGTACCCCTTATCCATTCCCTGCGGGCGATCACTGTTGCTAGCAACGCGTCTCCTCGGAGAGCTAGGCACAGTCCTCATGAGGACAGGAGATACTGGCCGGCGGTCAGAGTCGCTGGCACTCGAGTAACCCGATACGACTGCGGGTTTCGAGAGTAACCGTTTCATGTCGTCAGCACGAAGTATTTGGGGTGAAGATGAGTTCCGTTCGGGTGAAAACCGGGGCTGAGAATGGAGGTGCGGAATAGAAAGTGGAGCGAGGGGCTGAGAAGCTCGACGACCAGCCGAACGTAATTGAGAGTCATGAAGGGAAGCGGAGGGAGGAATAGGTGAAGTTGCTCGGGGATTTTCAGGAATGGTTTCGTGCTTCTGAAAGCTGGAACTGGAGGTTACAGATTTTCTGGGTGTAGTATTGACGTCGACTACAAGATGAGAAAACATCAGAATAAGAGAAAGAATGGAAAAGATTGAAAAAGAACTCACCTTCCGTACCACGAGGATCATCGCCGACGGTCCTTCCATCCGTGTCCACCATGCCACCATACGCATCCTTCAAATAATCCCTAACCGTCGCCGAGCTCAACCCTTTCGCCTTCCTGCCCGCAGCCTCATCAACCTCTCCTTCCGCCTCAGTTCCCATTCCCGAGTCCGACGAATCCGCAAACGAGGGTATGGGTTTCCTCTGTGATCCCGAAGCGCTTCTCTCGCTGCCACCCAGCATACCAAGTCCGAAGATTGAACCAGGTGCAGGTGCAGGATACCTGGAGTATCTCGTGTCTGTAGATTGCTCCGAAGGAGAAGGAGATACATAGGCGGATGAGGTTGATACCGTCGAAACCATTGAGGGTGAATGTCCGTGCCCGTGGTTGTTGGAGGTGTAGATGGAGATGAGTGAAGAGAATGACTGATTGGACTCCAGCCGGTCCAATCTAGGAGGCGATGGTAACGACGGTGAGGGTGATAGAGCTAGAGGTGTTGTAGCTCTTGGGCTTTCGAGAGGTGTTCGAGGGGATACTATGGTAGTAGAGTGAAATGAGCAGAGAACGTCAGCAAGAATGGTGGAAATAGATACTTACCTGGTGACCTGGGACCTAAAGGTCTTGCACTGACGCTCCTCAGCGACGAATTCGAAAGACTGCCCTTTAAAATCTTCAATGGCGGTGCCTCAGGAAGTTGCCTAGGAGCCGATTCGACGGGGGTAGTAATGATTCGAGGTGAAGGAACCGTATCTATAGCCGGTAGATTCGCATTCTCTGCCCTCCACTTTGGCATAACGGAGGGCTGAGGTGGAGATGTCGGAGGCGTCGTAGCTGGTGTCGAATGTGATGAAGAGGTAGGTACGCTTGACGAAGAGGAAGATTGGATAGTGTTTGACGTGGACGTTGAGAAGGTCGAAGCATGGGACGTCGAAGGGGAAGTGTAAAGACCACGGGAGGCTAAAGGTAAAGCCATGAGTACCAGAAGAGAAGCTATTCACGAAAACAGCAAGACACACCAGGACCATCTCTCGCGTTAGACCCCGTAGAGATCATGCTCGTCTTCGTCGTTTTCTGATTCTCGTGTGAGCGTGCTTGAGCGGAAGGCCGTTTGTCTAGAACACTCGAGTCAGCAAGAAAGAACTTGGTCGTGTTACAGCAATCCATGAGAGAAAATGAAATAACCAACAAGAAAAGGGGAATAAGATGGCCTAGAGCCTTTTTAAGACGTAGGAGAAAAGATGAGAGAGATGGAAACCCAAAAAGTGGATCGTCATTGGTCGACACATGCTAACACGCCAAGTCGTGAAGGGACGAAAACCGGGGCCCATAAAAACCCCAAAAACTGGAACGCACAGTCAGAAGACCCTGTATCCACGACGACAAGACGCGTGCTTAAGCGTGTCGTCGGATTACGTTGAAGACACAAAGAAGAACCAACGCTAACGTGAAAGGTTCGGAGGGGTGGGAGCGTATAGACACAAAAAAGAGGCAAGACAGCGATGGATCAAGGTGGAAGAAGAGAGACAAGAGAAGAATGGGAAGAAAAAGAGACTAACGATCGGGCACTGCCCAACGCCTCGTGTCTCGGAATAACGGATTGTCAACGGCACCATTGGCGCTCGTCAAATTCAAATCCTTTCATTGCCGCACTAGACGACGTAATTTGCGCCCATAGAAGCCCACGAGGTGCAAAAGTGTGTGGGCAAGCGTGTAAACAGCATGCATAGTGCAAAGAAAGGCGAAGTACAGGGCGCCCATGTTGGAGAAAGAGAGAGGGAAGAGAAAGGGGTGAACGGAGCAACGATGAACGGGGAAAATAGAATAACAGATCCCGTCTGTCGGCGTTCCTTGACCCTGAATTCTTAGTGTTTCATATCGCTCTGACAACCGCGCATGACAAAACGCAAAATGAAAAGCCGGAACGAGATGACCGTGCAAGACGTAAAGAGGAAAGGCATAAAGCATGAACGAAATGAAGGAGATGAAATGCACACCTTCGCCCAGATTCGAATTTGACGTATGCCTGCCCGATTCCATGACCTGTTCCTCTCCGTCTCCTTGTTTCCCATGAACTCTGACCTGCCCAGTCGTCCTCTGAGCATCCTTCTCAAGTTTCTTTCCTTGACTGTACGGCAACCTACTCCCACTTGTCTCTCCTCCATTCTTCGCCGCAGGAACCTCCTTTTCATTTCGATTATGTACCGAAGCCGACGCCGTCGTACCAACACTAGGCACACAGGATATCGAAGGTGTCGAACTGGGTTTCCTGAGATGTCTCGTAGTCCCGGTCGTAGGTGCTGTAGGAAGTGCCGAAGCTATCGAAGGTAGCTGTGGTTTCTGCGTATGGGGCAACGAGGTATACCTCTGCCTCGTCGGGGCTGGCAGCGAGGAAGATGTCGAAACAGAGGTGAGCTGAGGAACCGCCGGCGAAGAGGTAGAAGGCACCATCGAAGGTGCTCGTATCCTCCTTGCAGGTATCGAAGCCGTGGCCGTAGACGTAGCATTGGACGCCGTAGAGTTGCTCGGGCTGAAGGAAGGCTTTCGGAGAATTGACGTAGGTGCACCTCCTGCTTTGTTCCCCGTCGAGGGTTGCAGTTGTCCAGGTATCCTTGGTGCCTGAGCACCTGGTGGTAACGAAGGCTGTATAGGTCTCCTCGAGGTCGAAGGAGCTGACGAACCAGCATTGGTGGAAGTCGGATTCGTGTATGCCGGCTTGACCGATGTTGAAGGTACGCCAAGCTGGCTCAATCTCGGTGCTGAACGTGTAGAACGAGGAGATGGAACCGAAGTTGATGATGGTGCCACTCGTGAGGCAGAAGTCGAAGGGGAGACTGACGGCGAAGTGCCAACACCTTTCGAAGACGGTGTGGCTGGGTGGGTAGAGTGTCGTGCTGACGACCTGGGTGGTAGTCTCGGGGAAGGAACCGACGGTGAAGGTGATGAGGTAGAGGAAGACGAGGCCGTCAAGGTAGGGGAAACGACCGTTGAGGGCGCAGCTGACGTTCTGAGGGTACTGGTCCTCGTTGTCGTGGAAGGTGTACGCAGCCTCGCAACTGGTGGCGTTGAAGAACTTGCCATTGCCGACGGGGTGGATGGAGGAACGATTGGTGCTGGAGCCGAAGATATCCTCGATATAGGCCTCCGTGCTGGCGATGTCGGTAATGAAGAGCTAGAATTGGGACCAGCGATGGACGTTACTCGTGGCCGAATCATTGAGGTTCTGGCTGGTGACGATGTCGGTGCTTGCATCAGCGTACCGGGCCCTGATATGGTACGAGGTCTCGGCGAAGGTGTCGAATGAATCGAGGGAAGTGGTGAGGTAGCTGCATCTCCAGTTGAGCTAGTAACATTTTCGTTCTCGTCAATGAGAGAAGGAACAGGTCTCCTCCGGACTGAGGATAAACGTGAAGTATCTCCTTGCTGAGAGTCTCCCGGTTTCGACACGTTCCCAGAGCGTGTTGTCTCTCCGGCGCCGTCAAAAGATGGCCCACGAGGTCGAAAGAGGGGGGCCGATATCTGCTTCTGTAAGGGCCTTTGTTCCTCTTCGCCCTTCTTCGTCGACGCTTTCTCTCTATTCCGAGCAGCACTGCTAGGTTTCCTGAGCTTAGATCCACCGCCACTGTCGTTCCTTTCCGTGCTTGTGCTTGACGTCGTATTGCTTGGCGAAGAGTTGGAGGTCGAGAAGGTTAATGACGGAGACAGCTGGGTAAATTTCGAACTGGCATTATGTGAGGCGAGTAGAGCCGAAGGTAATGTAGGTCTAAAGGCAGGGGAAGTCGGTGCTGAAGGAGTGAATGTGGGTGGAACGACAGCCGATTTCGTTCGAGGTCTTGGAAGGGAAGAATTCGTGCGGGATGTCATTAAATTTTTGATTAGTTACGACTGTAGACGAATGGAAAATGTTCAGAAATCTAGATGAACAGAAGGTAACTGGAGGCGCACCTTGGAATCCAATAGTATACAGATGAACCCAGAGCGAGACGAGAGCAAACGTGAGTGGAAACAATAAAAAAACCAACGTATGTCGACAGAAAGGGCGCTGAGTACCAGCTGGAAGTGAGCAAATGGAAATGAACGAAAACGAATGAGAATGGCGAACCTGAGCCCAAGAATAAAACGGTCGTGAACGTTCGAGGTCTCCTTCCAAAGCAAGTGAAAGTTGAGCTAGTGAGCAACATGAACGTCAGGACTTAGGGTTAGGGATGTTGAATGAACATGAGGACAGACCGGTGCACTGAAACCAGCGCTCGAGTAGGGTAATGATAATTTCTCTTCAATTCGTCAACGAGTAAAGCCGCTGAAATAAGGCTTTCACGTCAATAAATCCAAGAAAAATTAGACCGAAACGAAACGTACCAGTCCAAGTTAACAGTCCAGCAGTAGATCCGTATATATCTCGTTGCTATTCCCTCAGTACCAGTCCGATCTAACCGTCCAGAAAGACCCAAATAACTCCTTCGAGCCAGGTCCCGAATCCCAAACGAATAAAAAGTTGAAATGCCAGCGCCGCAGGTTTTAGCTAGCGGAAAGCGGAGTATTCAGTCGCCAATTCGTCTTGAAGGTCAAGTAGAAAAAGAGAGGAGAGGAAGAGGCCGGTAAGGACAGTGTCGTGCGGGACGATGCGGTAAGGACAGACGGCAGTAAGTGGGTAGATTAGAGTCAAAAGGTAAGAGTATTAAGGGAAGACATGAGCGCGACTTGTTCCCCCAATTCAACGTCCCTGATTTCGGAAAAAATAACGTGAGACCTTGACGTAAATCAAACATGAGGCTCGCCACCGGACTTCTCATTGCCGACGGCGGTTTGGTTTCCTTGTCAACTTCCTTTCCTCGATTCTCCCATCTGTAAATCCCCGAGCTTTAGGCGGTCAGTTAAACCTCGTACATATCTTCTCGATCTTCACTTTCTCTGACCGTCCGATTTTCTAGGGACTCTAATCTTTCCTTAAATTGTTGATCGGCTCCCCGCATGGAGTCGATGCAATCATTGATTCCGACATACGTACACTTCCATTCCTTTCAATCTGTCAGAACACAGCTCATTCTGACTTTTTACTGGTCAGACTCTAATAAACCTAGCTTGAAGGAGCTTCAGATCTCTCTCACAGCCAGAGCGGGAGAACGAGCTTCATGAACCGCGGTTAAATGGGCTTGCCGGTACCGCCGTCTACAAACTCTATGTTCTCTGGGTCGAACTTGCCTTATCGGACCAAGTTTGAATTGCAAGGTGTCACATGTACTTGTGGGGAAGTTCCCCGTAAATCTCGACTTGCTTGAGTGCTGGCAAACGTATCTTACGGGTATTCAGAGCCACCAAGAGGAAGGACTCAGAACAAACCTAGATACTCAACGCTCAGTGCTCAGCCCACCTCCGTCTCGGAGCTCGCAAACGGCCCACACAAACGCTATCTCATACAGGCATTCATTTATCGTTCAGTTACGTTCTCAAATCTACTCTGACCTCTTCTCTTTTAAATGCTCGAAACAGCCTCGCAATCAACCCCAAAATTGCGTGAGGTCATTGGCGAAAAGTTTACCATAAATTGTCAGCCACTCCGGACTACATAGGGTCTCGCGCCGCCGTGAGCGTCAGACTTCCGGATAATCGTGTGGGCCTATGAGCACTGAGTAGCTAGAGCCTAGACCTTGGCATCCTGGTTTGAGCCTGCAATCTCTACTGGTAAGTCAGTACGTCCCGCTTCCGCCGAGTTTTAACTTCCGACTTCATCGCTTACCGCAGGTACTTCGGATTTCAACTCCCAACGTCTTCTTTCGGGACCTACTCTGACCAAAACATCCGACGCCAGGGCTAGGTCAGTCCACGGGAATCGGCTTGTTTGACCTCCTCAAGTCCGACATGGATAGCCCAAAACGATTTGTTCCGATCGGATTGGGTTGCAAGGGGGAAGACTGCTCAGATGCTGAGAATGGTTTCCCACCGGTGAGCAGGCCCTGTTTCTCGAAGTGTTCCCGTTCTAAACTAGGCGTATGCCCAGCCTTAGGCTCGCAAATCGTGTATTCTCGCCTTTCGGCACCTAATCTGACCAGATAAGCTTACTCGAACACTAGAGCGAGATCTCGATGATAATCCGCACCAATACATCCTCCCGCTGAGTGTTGATCCCTCTTTACGGCCTTCGTGGCACAGTCAGCCTCATACAAGCCATTCAACTTGCGCTGTTACGCTCTACACTTGGAAGATGGCACTGGACCGAACAACCTCGCACCGAGTTGACCCTGTTACCCGAGAGACGATTGCCAATTCTCATGTCTAAGGTGTGCAAATAATATCCCCTCAGGTCCATTCACACCCACGGACTGCGTAAACTTAACACAGAACGGGAAATCTGCATTGTTCTCACAACCTCAAACCCGAACCGCAGCTTGTGAACGTCCGATTCCGGCTTCCTCGCATACGGTTCTTGCTACGTATGACGAGTAGCGGGATAATATTTACTTTTGATAGACCGCCTGATTCCTAACTCTACCTTTTCCGACGTGAGCCGACTAACTCCCTCAAGAGTCGAAGCCATTCATTTGAAACCCCCATCTGCCTCGCTCTCGGTCTTTCTCAGTTTTCACCACTGACTTCTGCCACAGAGAACTCTATCATCGTGCTATACGCCCTCTGACATCCCGCGGACCTCAAAATGGCTAGTGGAGCTATGGAATATTGGCTTTCATCCCAAAACTATACTTCGTGAATAATAGCACTGACTTTGCGGTACAAGGAACCGGTGCCAGGACGCCTAGCTCAGTCCAGAGCCGGATTCCCCGGGTCTTTCCCCAACAATGAATGGACGTGAGAGTGAGATGTTACAGAACAATAGTCACCTAGTTTGAATGATTGAACAACAAATACCTAGCACAGGCTGTCGGAGCTGCTGTGGTACGCCGGACCTTGCTTTCGAACCTGAAGAGTTTCAGTAATCTTTCATGATTCTCGATGAAGGACCCGACTTGAGCGTTCTAGGCTAGACGACTGGCAATACCCGAATTGAGGATCTTTCATCCTGTGACCGCTCGAGCGATACAATGCCTCAACACCCTCCTCGTCATTCTAAAGTCCTTGTGTTCCCCCGATCAGTTCTTGTCCCGTAAATCACGCAGCGATGCGTCTATTTTCTCATCACGTGAAAACGCGTCGTCTTAACCATATTGGAACGCGACGCGCACAATACAACTTGAATCCTATCGCGGGTAAATGTTACATGGAGAAACAAAGGGTAATATTAACTATGTGCTCAGCGGCTTAACTAATCTATCTTCACATATCTGTAATTTCCAGTGGGTATTTCACCACGATATGGTGTGGGTAGCAGGCGTATTTGCTTCTCGCGAACAAGGCAAACACCAGAACCTCAGTCAAGCCTGAGCCTTCCAACGCTTTCAGGGCGGAAGATATATATTCGTCGTTCCAGCCTTCTCTTTTATCAAGTCGTTCGCCAAAGCTCTTCCTATCCATGACCTCCACCAGCACAGGATCAGAAACGAAGGGCTTGTTAAGAAGCAAGCACAAGACTGGGTCTGTTCCTTCTTAGTGTTATCTTGAGAAGCATTAGGGCCTCCATTACGCTTCTCGACGCGATGACTCTCTATCAGCACGCTGAGCTGATTCGCCTGACGACAAAGAAAGGTGTTGACAATCAACCGGGCAAAAGTCCAGTTGTGTATGGTTATCGGAACGTTTGACCCGCCTTGAAAATAGGCAAAATAAGTGTAACGGGTGAGCTATGGGCGCGATAAGCTTACTTCGTACCAGCTCAACAATTTCAGAACATCCAGTACGGTGGCTTGTATGCTAGTCTGCCTTCTGACATCTCTTGGAGCAATACATGGCCACAGAACACCCACTGCAACGAGAATAACCCGACCTCGTATGTTCCGTCTCTAGGTCGGTCTCACTCAGCGTAGCACACTAGAAGAATCAATGTGACCACAGTCTTGCGAACGGTAGTAAGTACCGTATATGACTGACTGATGGATTGCTACAACGTCCAAGGAGCTTCTCCACTGCACGCCGCATGTCGTTCATCATCGACCCTTTGGAAAGGATATTCTTCCAAGCCTTACCTAAGGTCTCCGCCCAGTTCGAGGATCGCTCTGCAACTATCTCGGACCTCGGGAGCTTCCGAGAGCCTCGCGCAAAGGGGCGAATGACCGGTCCGTAAACAAGGAAAACCAATATGGAGCCGAGCAGCTCTACAATCTCTTCGGATAGTTTGTTTCGATCGATCGAATCTTCTCCATCCATGTCTTCGAGCTCGTAAAAGCGTTCATCGGAGAAGAAGAGCACCTCGATTATTCCAGAATCGAGAACCTTCTTGGTGTGTACCGGGGTGGGGATGCGGGTTGAGATAAAGATAACCACCTTGGTCGCAAGGCTATAGGCCCTCCGCCACTCGTTACCATTGTTAGCCTGCAAAGAGACGTATTTCCGTTTCCCAAAGAGGATACGGAGAGCCTCTGTCATTGAGGAAAGCAGCTGAGGAAGGTTTGTCCCCAACATAAACAAGGTCTACGCTGTTGAAACAGTCTGAGCCCATCATCAGGATGTCGACTAAATACCCGAAGTCGTTCAGATGGTCCATGTGCATTCGGCGAAGAAAAGAGACCCTCGAGGTGAATCGTTTGACAAGCAAATATCCCACATCGACATCGATTGAGTAAAGAGAAGAGATATGCTGATTGAGCCGTGGTTCGATTGCGTTCGACCTGTTGAAGTCTGAAAGAATGATAATCCTGACGATCTTCGCCCAGGCGCCCCAAAAAGGATCGTATTTATCGAGCTTGAGCAGGAAAATTTGAATGACAAGTGGGTGAATAGTCGGGGAAGCAAGCATCATTACTCTTAGGTCACTCATCGTGCGTTTGAACAGGGATGCAATGGCTAACCAGGGCTGGGAAACAGCAAAGCCTGTCGGAGGAGAAAGGTGATCCATGGACTTATGATTATTTTCCAATGAGTTCGAATGTGTGTCGACACCATATCTCTTTCGCGATGCATGAACAGAGCGGCGAAGAGCTGGCATGCAATCTATACCCGCTGACTTGGAGCAGAGGTGTCCATGGCGTCGAATGGAGGATTACCAATTTTCAGGAGTTCTTCAATTGGTGGCGTTACACTGGGGAATCTGACCATAGCCTGTGCAAAATACACGGCATGTGGTTGGAAGGCGACGTCATGATCTTTCTGCGAGTCGTCCATGTTTCCGGTAGCGTTTGAGAATGCTGTGATTTCGTCTTCAGCTGGCACAAAGACGTAACTTTTGCAGAATTCACCAGTTGGTCGAGTTTCTTTGTACTTTGAAACGAAGATATCTGGTTAATCTTCAACTCCAGATCCTTCGAAAATGGTGTACCTCCTTGACCCGGGCGAAACAAAGGTGGTGATGGTAAGAGATAAAGATGCGATTGTTCTTTGTTCGCTGGTTCCTGATCGGGAGAAGGGCCCGATATACTATACCGAGCTGCGTGAAAGATCTCGTCCAAGCGCCGATGCTCATCTCAATCTCTTCTCTTATTGAACCATCACGACGAGCTTGAGTGTTTTTGAGCTATGAGCCGAGGAATTCTACACCATATGTAGCCTCTCGAATCTCAGATAACTGGTGTAAGAGCTTTGAATCTATGCTTGGATGATCGTTGCTATAATATCACCTTGGGCCCAGGATTTAATTCGCTCGTTTCGTAGCGAAATAGATTTCCTTCGTCCGATCGTGGCTGTGATTTAGAGGTGAGGACAAGTGGCTAGGTACTGGGGGTGGACTCCATCGTTCGAACAGACTCCTACTGACCTGTGAGTTTCAATAGACGCGGTTGTTTATTCAGGGCGATCAGACCAATGTAATGTGCATGTATCTGCTGAGTGTTACGTGATCGATCTATTGAATCAACCTGGTACCACTTCACGGCCACCTTTATTCTATCCCGATTTTTGTTATTATCAGACCCTCGTTCATCACGCTCGTCACCCTTGATTCCTCCTAGTTTGGTCTTTAATCCTTCCAGGTCATCGCATATCCCGCTGCCATCCAGCACTCCGTGAAATACAGGAGACGGAACTTGAAGGTCTCGAACTTTGTTTTCTCATCACCTCGGTAACATGTTCTCAAGACGTGATAAATAATGAAATGAAGTAGAGCACGGGATATACACATCACTGACTGAGGGTTACGTAGAGCAACTAGCAAGAGGAATGTACGCTACGCATCCAGCTCTCCATCTTATCCCAACCTGGTACGTACATTTTTGATCGGGTACTTCACCACGATGTGGTGCGGGTAGCAAGTGTAGCTCTCCCTCGTGAATAAGGCGAACACGAGAATATGAGTTACACACATGCCCTCCTATGCATCCAACACGGAAGAGACGTACCGATCGTCCTTTCTCGAGGGCCTCAGCTCATTACCGTTCCATGGCCGCGTCTCGGAATTCACCTCCGCACTCTGAGATCGTGACTTATGGTTCCCTCTGGGGACACAGTGAATGCTCGGATTCAGCGGTTGACGAAAGAACGCGAGGTGCTTAGTCCTTTCCCGGTCCAGCTTCAGGTTCACGTCCTCGACTACTCGGGGGAACTGATTTCTACGCAAGCAAAATCGAGGATCGATTTACCCGAGATGTCGACCCCCACCATTCGAGCTCTCTACAGGCCCGAGAACGTATACACTGTACGGTGTCGGTAGTCCTTTTCCCGCTTCGAGTTCCCATTGCTGAATTTGCAGAAGACATTTCAAAGGTTAGAGCGGCCAACGAGCACAATCCAAATATTACGGTTACGATTACATGAACTACTTACTCACATGGGGTAACAGGCTGTCCGCCCGCATACGGCGTTTGGAGCCCTTCGACGGTCGATAACGTCGAGTAATACATAAATCTGCGACGAAAGCGTTCTCGAACTTGGTCTTATAAGTTTACGCCAACAAAAATATTGTGTTTGGGAAGTAGGTTTCAACCTCTAAGCATGTCTGCCGCAAAACTGATATTACGATTGACAGTGAGCTCAGACATTGATCATTAACAGGAAAGCAAGTAGAAAAGCATTCATTGAATATTAAACCCGAACCCTCGCTCCCCGCGAGCCACAACTCACCCACCATTCCTTTCGCCCACTCAACCACATCCATTCCTTCTGGGTCTCCCTCCTCAAATTTCGGCCGACACACCATAGAACTAGGTCTCCTCATTCTGATTCTCTAGTACCCACCTCGCCCTGCATCTTTCCAAAGGAGTAAACTCGACTGTAAACTCTTCAACGCCGACACTGATAACGTCGCAACCCGGATACTTGGCCGTGCGGCTAACAATGGACAGAACCGCAACATCTCGTCTGCCCGAGTCGTGTCGGAGATTTGCTGGGTGAGAAGGCAGCATAATCTCAGAGGATTCACGTTCTGACACTGCCCATGACTCTCGTTTACAAGGATGCGATGACAAACATCGCTCGCGTAGCTCAGTGGTAGAGCATTGTACTTATGGGTTATGCTCGTCACCCACGCAGGATATGCAAGGGTCTCCGGTTCAATCCCGGGCGTGAGCAGTCAGGAAACGGTAACGAAACGTCAATTTTTTGCCATTCCCGGGTTGGTAGAAACCCTCAAAGTATTCTCTTCCAACGCGAATAGGAGTTAGGTAATGGCCCCTTCTCTTGGGACGCACGTGTTTGACTTCCTCAGCTGCCCAACTTCTATTGACTCAACCCATGTGGCGCTTACCCTGGGCGAACAGTGACCAGCCCATAATGGTAGGAGAGTCGAATTCTAGCTAGTGCTACACACGCGGTCCTCACGTTAGATTCTTACGGCGACCGAAAAATCCGAGGCAACGAAGTATAAGTATGCCTGCCAACTGAGAGACTCCTCAATCGTTCCCGTCTGACTTCACTTCTCCATACTCCTTAGGCCTGAATCTCAGTGTCACGAATACAGAGCAGTGCAATGCATCATCAACGGTCTCTCGCTCTGCTCGTCCTAACCACTACATCCTCCGTCCTATCCATACCCGCAGACTTAGCGATCACCAACAGTACTCTCGTCCCCACTAACGACACCGACACTAACCCAGCAGACGCCTTCCTTGGTATAAATTGCAAAGGTAGCGGTCTTTGCAGCCTCATCTCCGACCGTCTCTCCCAAATCTCTTCCCTCCTCGACGGTGTACCATCGGACCGGCAATACACCGACGGATACAACATCGCCTGCCAGAACAACCTTTGTGCATTCTACCAAAGCATGGGTGCCGGAGTAACAAGCTCGGGAGCGAGAGCAAACGAGTTGGTGAAAGGGTTGTTGGAGTTTGGGTGTGCGGTTTGTGGGAGTAATCCTGTTCTAGCTGGGTAAGATTTTAGTGGTGTCCGGTGATTCTTGGCTTTGAATGTGGCTCATGGATGCTTTCTGACTGTAGAAACGATGTTTCAATCGGACAGCTAACCGTAAACTACGTGTCGAAGCCTGCCTGCCAAGGCATCTGCTGGAACTGAGTAGGCCTTGATGTCTCGGGGACGTGGTACTATTTGGGTCTTTGAAATTATACGGGGTATGGTTCTTACAGCGTAATGGTATGCCAATAGACATTGCGTTTATAGTGGTAAATGAGCCGTCAATGGCAGAACTGCTCAAGAGCGACTGTGATATTACTACTACGCTGATAGCCCTACCCAGTTGCTTAGCTGTCCCTGTACGAATAGAATGCTCGAATCCCACTTTATCGGCTGTACCCGAGGAAGGGGTAGTCAGTTAGGCCTGCGATTGAGTTTGAGCATGCGGATTCGCTCCGGTTATGACTCAAACCCTATACTTCGGGAACATTGCTCATTTTTAGTTTCTCCTGAATTCGAACCCTCGACGATAGTCCATCGTACTCCTCTAGCAATTCAAAAGGCCTTTATCAGAACCAGTGGGAACCAACTTTTCGATACTTCCCCTTCTTCCCGAGGAACGAGAGAGTGCTCGGTTTCGTTCCGAGCTCGATATTGCAGATTAGAGTATCTAAGCCCTCGGAATGTAACCGAAGGCGTAAGCATCTTCCAATGGAATAAATACCTCGAGTTCGGAGTTAAGGATCATCACTGCACACTGCAAAGGGATATGTTTCACATTGACATTACTGATTGAGTTTGACGAACTGCAGATACATCAATATCAAGCTCAGTGCTTACCGGTACCTCCCAACTTGCAAGCCGGCCGAATGACGTGTGCTTTACTATAGAAAAGCATTATAAGGAGGCTTGAGCAAGGACGAGGCGATACTCAAATCTCACGCAGCCCATCGACATGATAACCCTCTACGACCTTGGACCGTACACCCCCGCCGAGGTGAACTCCCTTGGTACTTCACCCTTCCTCCGTACCGTCGTGTGAGTTGTGTTCTGTATCAGACACCCACAAAACATGTCAAACCAAAAACAGGTTCATTCTTCGCTACAAAAACCTCCCATACGAAATCAGACCCATCAACTTCCTTGAACTTCAAGCGATCGCCCCTTCTCACGGTGCACCACCAACAATCACGCATCCTACGCCCAAATACACCATCCCATTCATGCAAGACTCTGAAACCGGGAAGGTCTTATCAGACTCGTCGACGATCGCGGAATATCTCGACCAGACCTACCCTGACACACCAAGAGTCGTCCCCGAAAACTCGAAAATATTGTTGAAGATCTTCCAATCTGATATCCTAGCTCGGACGACTGCGACTAACAACGACGTCGTTCGGCCATACCTGTTCAAGCAGTTCCCAAAAGAGTTTCAGGAGATGGTGCCTTTGAGCGTTCCGACGCCCGAGGTGTTGAAGGATGCGTTGAGTAGGACGAGGGAGCAGTTTGATCAGTTGAATTCGAACTTGGACGGAGGTGCGCCGTATAGGGGATTTTTGATGGGAGGAGATAGACCGACGGCTGGGGATTTTACGGTGTTGGGGTTTGTGTATCCGTTGAGGTTGATTTATGGGGAAGGGAGCGAGGAGTGGAAGGAGGTGAAGTCGTGGGCGAATGGGTGGGTAGGATGGGTGGTTGAGGAAATTTTGAAGGTTGTTAAGTAATCTCGGGTTGTAGTACTTGATTCTGTTGATCTTTATCTCGTGGCACTCTTTGGCGCGTCTCATGAGAGAAGCCACTATATGCAAAGGCTCAGAGGGGAAGTATGCTTCGCAAGAGTGTGTGCGCATCAGGTAATAAAGATTGAGAGAATAGAGGTGGATAACCTTTCTCGCGGTCCAGCTGATCATATCAGAAAGGGCGAGAGTAAAATGTTTACATGGGGGAATCAGAGAGCGAGGATGTATATGACAGGGAATAAACGTGGCGAACTGTAGTCGTGAAGCAAGGAACCTTAATATTCTAGCGACCGTGCGGCATGTCTGAAGTATGTATGAGTCGAAGAGTCAAGTTTGCCGGTGTTTCGAATGCTGATGATAATTCGTTCGAGGGATGTCAGGTAAGGAAGGTTGTTGGTTACTACCAAGTTCAAATAAGTTAGGGAGAGTACTAGTAAGAGTTCTTACCTATTGGGTTGCCAGCCAAGAGACACTCCAGGTTGAAGAAAAAGTGAAGCGAGGTTACCCCCCATATATACCACCCCTCTCCGGCGGCACGCCGACATAACCACCATCACCTTGCACGGGGTCGCCCGAAGCGCGCGCCTTCAAACTTTGGTATTCATTTCTTGCACGCAAATAGAGGAAGGCAGTGGCCGCAGCAAGATTGCTTGGACTGCTACCCCGGCGATGACGGGCAACCGAGGAATGATGTGAGCCCCTAGCGGAGGAGGCACTGATCTCAAATGAACCTTCGAACATAAACGCTTTATCGCCTCGTCGAAGTCGACCGTAAAATGCCATCCTAGCAACGAGCACGTACAAGTTAATGCCCTGTAATAGTTCAATTTTTGATCACATCAGAATCGACAAAATTGCCCTTGTCCCTAGATCGTATAGGGACACAACTTGGACTTTCCAGTTTATAATTTACTGAGTACATCCTTCGCCAACGACGCGGGAACTGTCAACCCAACGTTAGAGGGGAAACGCATAGATGGTTCTCTAGCTTACCGACGTCCTTGTCAATGATAGTAGCTACATCGACGGGGAGCCTGTGCATCGAGCCAGGAACTTGCCACCACCCGTCCTCAGCGAGCATTTTCTGCGTCTTTGGGTCGTCAAAAGCCTAGTGGTTCCAAGAATAAGTTGCATACACGCGGTTCAGTGCACAGTGAGATGCATACGTCGAATCTCGGTACGTCGATCAATGCTAATCCGTCCCACCTAGGAATCTTGAGAGTCGAATCATCAGAGGAGTCCGTCCTAACCAATCTTGCTATCGGTTCAGCAAGGTGGAGCTAGTATGGGTGTGTATAAGCATCGAGCAAGAGTTGGGACGATATCACTCGTCACCTGCTCATACTTAATCATGCTTTCTCCTAGGGGTGTCGACTTGACAACCTCAACGTGCCCTTGCAACCAAGTTTTCGATAGATCTATCCCTGGCTTCGCTTCGAAGGCAAAGATGACCCTTGAACGATCCTTTCTGAGTTTAGTAGGAGGTCGCA
>JANHQD010002501.1:0-21131 GCA_024721195.1 Marasmius sp. AFHP31
TTGGTTTCGAGGTCCTAGGCTATTGGAATTTTTTGACTGCTCCTGATGCTCCCAAGTTGTGTTTGGATAACGTACGTGGTCTCGATTTTCGAAACCCAGATCATATCGATCGATCGACAACTGCTTCTCACAGTTCGAAAACTTCTTCAACGTTGTTTGGGCGGACCCTGTGGAACATCTCGACCCTGCCAAAGCCGACGGAAGCTTCAGGACAGTCCTCGAGTCCAAAGTGACTATTCCACCCCCACGTCAGTTATCCGATGAGGTATGCGCTGTTTCTCGGACCGGACGGTGTTTAACCTGGCTGTTCTTGTATAGGATAAACGTCTGATGTCGGAGCCTCTCCTGAAGAACGGGCTCGAAGCACCGATGACCTACTATCACGCCTATGCTTCGGGCATCGTTTCCGAAGACGACAAACGTCTGTCAAATTTCCCATTCAACTCCTACCATACAAGTGCTCACCATAGTCTGTGATAGTACTCGAGGGCAAAGCCGATATTGACAAGCCGGTTTTCTTCCTTGACGCTCTCAAAGATGTTATTGCTTGCGAAAAGCACTTCAGTGTGGCGATGGGTCACGACGAAAGTCCGATAGCCAAACATTGCAGAAACGCAACTGTAAAGCGGGTAGAGGTGGATCATTGGGTGTTGTTCCGCATCCCTCACGAACTCAATACGATGCTTTTGGAGTGGCTGGATACCTTCTAAGGAGCCTGGCATAATTGAAACTGCATGTAAAGTATCAGAGCTACAAAGCGTTTATTAAAGGTCACAGGTTCGAATGACACCGTGGAGTCTTTGGGATTTGAACGGTTATAATCAGTGCCATTCAACCTCACCTCCCTCCCAGGGCTTAATATTGGCTTCCCACCCAAGCATCTCTTGTATCTGATGGATCATTGCTGAAGGAACGATGCATCAAGGTTCTATCAAACTAGCTTTCTTCTTCATTTCCCGAAGTTCAGTTACCCCAACCCACGAATGATTGACATGTTACTCACTCGATGTTCACAGGAATCCTCCTTTGATTGATCAGTATAAATATCAGTATCCATCTGTTGTCGAATTTTGTCTTTCACGGCGGGACCCGTACTAACCTCACGACAGCCCCTTGCAAGATTTTCTCGTTTTTCTTACTCCAGCTGGTCTCACCTTTTCTGATCAATGTCACAAGTCGCCTTCGCCAATTTCTTATCCTCTGTCGACCACCAGCGGGTCGCCTCAGTAAGTAAAGTCCTTCATCATGCACGGAATACCAACCCAATACTGATTGATGCCTTTGTGTTTTTCTGCAGTACTTCGATGGTAATGAAAATTTCAGATAAGCGGTCTAGGATACGACTTTCACCTCTGAAACACTAGCCTCAGCATCTGCCCTCTTCCTTTACGACTGGGCGGTTCATTTTCATCTCGAATTAGACTATGTTTGGCAAGGCCCATCCTCCGTCCCGACGCTTCAGATACTCTATGTTGTCCAGCGGTACCTACCATTCCTCGACATAGCATTATTGCGATACCATTGTAAGAGACTTACACAAACTTGATTATCTTTGGCGCTCACTCACGTACGGTGGTCCAAACCCTTTTTAGATTACAATCAAGTCTTCAATACGACTGATCCTGAATCATGTCGGACGACGATTCTACTCAGTGGGTGTAGGTTTTGTTCACCTTTCGGGTACTTTCGAGACGTTCATGACGCGCTCAGGGAGCTCAATAACGGGAATAGTGATATCGGAAAGTAAGGATTCAGATTCACTTGTCGGCGAGAACTTGGCTCAAGTTCTTTCTAGTTGCTCTTGGATTCCGGCTCCGGGCGGTTTGGTGGGGGAAGAAGAACTTCACTGCCGTGCTGGTGTCGTTCTTCCTTCTATGCTGGATCCCAGCGTACATATTCTTTGGGAAATTTCTCGATGGGTTTGAGTGTACGTATGCGAAGTTCTCGCGTACATTCTGCCTTACTCACCAGCTGCGACCTCAGTTGGACCCCCACCTCCTGGTTTGAATAGGGACCGAGGCTGCTTCGTGATGGACGGGAACCATCTTTTGTTCATCAGTTGGCTTTTGATGATGGTATACGATACGGGTGAGCTTCATACCCCTACGTTTGGTTTAGAACTCTCAATATACTTGTTGAACAGGAACGTTTATTATGATGCTCATACCTGGGGTCAAGGCTTGTAAGTGAATTGCCACAATAGGTTCCGTTAATGATGACGATCATTTTCTTGTCCGGTCGATCAGATCGCCATGGGGGAAGGTCCGAGCTTCTAAGGGTAATCTACCAGGATGGTACGTCGTACGGTCGGCTCTATGTTGATTTGTCTCTGCAGCTAAATTTTTGACCTTCAGGAGTGATCTACTACGCTCTAACATCGCGTGAGGCCCTCTCCCACGCTTCAAGCGTCAAATCTTTCCTCGAATCCGAATTTCTGATTTTCTCTCGCTCCCAGTCGCATCTTTGATTAACGTGATCGTAATTTTGATCGTACCAGTAAGTTCCTATTGTCGTCTCATGACCGAATATGTGTATTCAATATCATCAGAGGGATCTCGTCCATGTACTCTCAAGGTGAGCCCGATTAGTGATGGCCAAACTTCTGTGAGCAGTTCTTAAGAGATTACATCTATCAACAGCTTGGAAAGGGTCCTACATTCGATTTTTACCAGTCATGCGATCTTGCATATTCGGATGACCGTGGCGGCTGAAAGGAAGAAGGTTCCAAAGGTTCCCGATAGCCATTGGCGGGACGACGACTCATCGAGATCATCCAATGCACGTATTGGGAGTCGGGTATAGCGGATGAAATTGGTCGCGAACACAACGGACTTTTCAGTCGCTGATACGACGCCTTACTGATGTATATGTACTGCTATCTATGTATTACTATCTTGGACTAGTGGTTGACACTTCTAGGTCTACAATATTCTCATTTAGGCCTGACGATTGATCGGAAATACCAAGACAAGTTTTCATGATTGGGAAGACTCAGGCGTGTATTTGCGTTTCCGAGGCATAACGGCGGCCAAGAGACGCAGACTATCACCCTGTCAGGATTGGAAGGGGTAGGAATCCAATACTAATGTATCCCCGCACTGTTCCCGACTGGTATCGCCCCGGAATGATGAGGGTGAGGCGAGCGCATACTATTACCTCGGCACTCGGTAGAATCACGGTCACATGACCTTCCTCCACGGGCGAACCGAGCTCTGACACGTTCAAAACACATCCATGACCTCGGCAAACACCTCATTCAATATGTAGGGTGGGAAGACTCATTCTGAAAGTGTATTGTAGAACACAGAAGGCGAAGGATTTCCCCAGTGAACTCTATACGTCGAACGAACGCCTACAGGATCAAGCCCGCAACAAGATTTGATATATAGCTTACTTGGCGCGTTCCTATTCGTCGTGTTTCAGAAATGATACATTAGATCAACAAGTTATCCTGCTCTCAAATCATATCAAGACCGATGCTGTGAGAGTTAACGTAGCGTCAACGATCTAATGACCACCCGTTTGATATGCATATAAAGACACAGACTGCCTTCCCAACGGGAGCGTTACTGACCCCCGACTTCCATTGTCCAAATCCATCCCTAATATTCGTTGTGCCCACTTTCCACTCATGTCAGAGGCGGCTATCGCCGAATTCCTGTTGAGTTTCAAACACCAACGAGTCGCCTCAGTGAGTAGAGCCTCTCAGAATGCCACCAGTCAAGCATCCTCCTAATCATGATGTTGTAGTACTTTGACGGTAATAACCCCTGCAATCTGGCTGTCCCGATTCTTACTCGGTTCGATTACCAGCCTCAGCCTCGGCACTATTTCTATACGATTGGCTGGTCCACTTTCATCTCGAGCTAAGCTACATCTGGCGACACCCGTCCTCTCTTCCGACCCTTCAAATACTCTACGTTGTCCAACGCTATCTCCCACTCCTCGATATAACACTTTTGCGATACCATTGCAAGTACCTCAAGTCACTAGTGATTAATTTCGTGCTCACATTCGCGATCGTACCAGACTATGATCAGGTTTTTCACACGACCGAGCCTAAATCATGTCGAACAACAGTAATGATCAGTGGATGTATGTTTTCAGTACTTTTCTTTAGATCCGGGGCTCATAATAGGTCGTAGGGAGCTCAATTACGGGAATAGTACTCTCTGAAAGTAAGAGTCAGCGGCCCGTAGAATACTTGCCAAGTTCGGCTAAAAGAACTTGCCAGTTGTTCTTGCATTCCGACTCCGAGCAATTTGGTGGGACAAGAAAAACTTCAACCTCATCCTCATATCATTTTTTCTTGCCTGCTGGATACCAGCCTACATATTTTTTGGGAAGTTTATCAACGGGTTCGAGTGTGAGTCGTCGAGGGTTACATTTCTATTGTCGTCGGTACTCATCGGGCTTTAGTCGGATCCCCACCCGCTGGTCTGAATGGTGACCGGGGCTGCTTTGTCGTTAACGGTAACCATCTTCTGTTCATTAGTTGGCTGATGATGATGATCTACGATACAGGTAGGTGTATATTCGCTTTCTTTCTGTGCTATTCAGTCCTAACCTCAGCGTGCCGAACAGGAACGTTTGTCGTGATGCTCCTTCCCGGGATCAAGGCCTGTGAGCCCAGCTTCATTCTCGACCGGAGACCGGACTTAGCATGTAATGATCACCTCTCTCCTCTGAACAGTTCGCCACGGGGGAAAATCCGAGCTCTTGAAAGTGATCTATCGGGACGGTGCGTTCTATCCTACGATTCAAATCTCCAGTTTCGGAGCCACTGAAACTTGATCTTCGACAGGAGTAGTCTACTATTCCTTAACGTCACGTATGTTACCATCGCATTGAATATGCCCGCGATGCCATTTGACGTGTTCCGCTCCCCCTCTTCATGTCAGTTGTATCTGTGGTCAATGTGGTCGTGATTCTGATCCTGCCGGTGAGACCTCCCCTCGTTTCGCCTCGAGCCAAGTCAATTATGGCGAGCAGGCTGATGACGATTACTTTCTTTAGACAGACCTCGTTCACGTTCTTTCAAGGTGAGCTTAGTCGATGATACAACTCCCGTTGATAGATCTCAAGAGATCTGGATAGCTTCGAAAGGGTCTTGCATTCGATTCTTACGAGTCATGTCATCTTGCATATTCGAATGACCTTGGCATCAAGAAGAGATGATTACGAGCCAATGAGCGAGGATCGTCCCTGGAGAGATAATTACTCACTTGAGGCAGGTAACACTACTAGTGTGAGAGGTTCTGTCGATAGAACGCCAGGCGAGGGTGATTTTGAACACAGTTGGCAGTCAGAACAAGCAGAAATACAAAGTTGATAGAAATATTTGGGGACTCTGGGGACTTGTATTTGGAATGAGCTAGTACCTACCCAGAATGCATGAGGGTATAATGCCAATAGGCTAAACCACTTCATCAAACCGATTCAAACACAACATCTCAAACCATTGAAATGCATAGACCCTAAGGACAACTTTTGAAACAGTTAAACCACATTTGACAGTTGAACAGATCTGTACTCACTCCAATGACGATTCACTCTGCCTCAACCTCGTCCCGGTGCCCCACCCCGACCTGACTGGTGGGCCACGGCTGTCTTCCCGTTACCTTCATCGGCCTCACTATCATTTTTGTCTTCATCTTTGCGTCCCCGTACTGGTGCTCCATCCCAATCTGGGTGCCGGGTCACGGCAATCCCACTGTTACTCTTCTTGGTCTCACTATGACTCTCATCTTCATCTTCGCTGGATGATTCATCAGCGCCAAATAATCTGTTTGAGAGTTGATAACAGTGGAATGTGTTGTCTCGTTGAGTGATTCCATGTGTAGCAGCCTGAGGGACTATGCCGAACAGGGCTCGTTAAACGGTGTCTTCAATGCCAAACTGTTGTTACACACCTATTTCCGAACTATTACTCCCATGCCCACCACGAAACCTTGATATGAGAATCATATTTGACGAGATTGAGATGGACCATACCTTCTAAAGGCTTTCATACTAACCACAGGTATCATTCACACACTTGAGTTCCCACTCTCATACATATGTCACCAGTCCAATTGTTGACACCACACGATTCAGTCAAGTGTGAGCTTTGTATCTTCCGAAGAGAATGATAATGAGCTGAACATGGTTGTGACTTGGATGAACTTGCAAGTTGTGTTTGATACCTGCTCGCAGGGAGGAGTCCAGGCCTAGTGGATCATAATGGAAATGGAGGAAGAGACAAGACAGAGGGACTGAGTCCAGACTCCTTCCCACCCGTCTTTGGACAGTAGAAAAATCAGAGGTTCAATGTACATATGTTGGGTATACTGTGTTCTGATATATTGTTTGCTTATGATTCTGTATTATGTGTTGTCTTCATTTTTCCTAACTGTCCTACAATGACTGGCATAATGAACAAGTGCTGTTGAGCCTTTGTTTGGCAATGCTGTTGGCACTGATATTTCTCAGCATTTTCTGAAGCAATGCATGTACACCAAGCTCCTCTATGAATTCTCTAGGCCACTTCAACCACTGGAATTCCCTGTGAACCAAATAATTAAAATCCTTGACAGAAACAATGTCAACCTACTCAAATTACTACATGAAATCTTATGGAACAGCTACCCAATAAACCACATGAGGCCTCATCACAATAGCATCCTGCTTGATATTGGTGTCCTAAAGTGCTAGATGCTAAGGCTTTGGGTACAGAGACAATGGTGGCAGAAGTTGTCTAGTGGAGACAACAACAGAGATGACAGAGGCAGCAAGCAAAGAGCAAGAGCAAGTAAAGGAACTGGTCCCAACAACAAGTTAGATACATTGCAGATAAGGGAAGAGACAAAAGTGACTACTCACCTGGTCCCAACAACAAGAGGTGAAGATGAGGGACCAGATGTAGACTACCTAGCTTATATACCCAGTCAGTGGTCTAGAATATGAGTCGTGCATGAATGAAGAAAGATAATAGGAAACAATAGGAGAACAATAGTAGTCAAGGTATAAACAATAACAAGTCTGAAACGAGTAACTGTTGTGTGTAAAAGAACAAGGAGAACAATGGATGGAATAGGTTGCGAGGACAATGTGAAAGAACAAGGATGTGGGAAGAAATGATGTAGAAAGGGGAAACAGGTGTCTGATAGGCATCAATGTAACAAATGGGCGTCAAAAGGGGAATAGGCGCTAAGAAATGAAAAGATAGGAGAAAAGCGGCACTTCATGACAATTGGAGGTATCCTTGACCTATTACTAGAACGGGCTGAAGCAGCAGTCAGCTCTGAGATAGCATCTGTTGCAGGAAAGATATACTGGTTAGAAGTGTGGGAGCTTGTGATTGTTCTGCATTGTTCTTTCATTATTCCTTACTTGAATTTGTTCCCATAACACATTATGCTGTATAACTGTCATATATACTCATCAACACCTGTAGATAGTTCCCCAGCTTGTCCACTTTGTCTCCACACCTAGTTCATAGTGCTAGATGTTCTGCACAATGCTACTACTTCTACCCTCAATTCCCTGACCCAGATGAGGTGGCCTGAGAGGCCTTAGACCTAGGCTTGTTTCTAACAGTTTCTGGTGCAGCAAATGCAGGGGGAACTACTTTGCCATGAATAGTGGACTTCTGAGTGCTGAGGGCCAAGAGAAGCAATGGCCAAGGTGCAGAGGGTCATCAATAGGCATTGAAGACAACTGGTAACCATGGTGATGAGGTTCTGGAGGTGAGGGACAAAGGGGACAATTTCATGGGGTCTTCTGGGTCATGCATGAGTATAAAATGCAAAGAGAGTTGAAGGCAAATGATGTGAAGGAGGTCCTGGGGCCAGAGGGTGAAGAGGGTGAAGAGAGTCGAGTTTGGAGGTACAGAAATGCATGTTGGGCAATGCAGGTCAAGTCTGATGAGATCTGGGGTCCAGGGCACATGCATAGGCATTACAGCTGAAGTAGAAGGGGTGCAGAGGCTCACTGGAACATGCAAGGGGTCAAAGGTCAAAGGGCAGGGATATGAATGATGTTCTGTGGCCTAGATGTCAAGGAGGGCAAATTCTGGAGTGCAGAGAGGCATATTGGGATATGCAGGTCGATGTAGCTGGGTTCTGGGTCCAAGGGTCATGCATTTTCATGCCAGGTAAGAGAATGTGAGTGCAGAGGTTCAACAGAACATGCAGTGGGGAGAAAGTCGAAGTCAAGGGAGCATATCTTCTTCCAAGGTCTGGGGAGGTAGAGTGAGAGTAAAGGTAGCTTGTTCAAGTGTCAGGAACAAGGCTGAGGTCTGAGGCCTCTCAGGCCACCTCTTCTGGGTCAGGGGAATGATGGTAGAAGGTCTGGCATTGTGCAGGACATTATACACTGTGTACTGGGTGTAAAGACAAAGTGGACAAGCTGGGGAACTATCTACAGGTGTCCATGAGTATATATGACAATGGTACAGCATACTGTGTCATGGAAACGAATTCTAGTAAGGAATAATGCAAGAACAATGCAGAACAATAAAGAACATCAAAGGGGACAGGTAGAATCTAATAGAACAATCAAGGGATGTCAAGTACAGCAATATCATGATGGGAATCATGTGGAATGATGAACACAAGGTATAGAGTGGTCTGGAACATCAGGGAAGCTGTTACAAATTGCCCCACTGTTCCTCTTGTTTCCTTGGTCCCCAGATTATTTCCCTTGACTTCCCTTTGATTTCACTTCATTCCATGTCCCCAGTATCGCATTATGGCTTCCTTGATGTTCCCGGCCATTCCGGATCATTCTATACCTTGGGTTCATCATTCCATATGATCTCCATCATGATATTGCTGTACTTGACATCCCTTGATTGTTCCATCAGTTTCTACCTGACTCCTTTGATATTCTTTGATGTTCTACAATGTTCTTTCATTATTCCTTATTAGGATTCGTTCCCATGACTCAGTATGCTGTACTTTGACATATATACTCATGGACACCTGTAGATAGATTCCCTAGTCTGACAACTTCGTCTCACATTGCCTGTACCCAGCATGTACTGTGTAGCAATTGTCCTGCTCACTGTCTCTTAATTCTACTTCGACTTCCTGACCTAGAAGATGGCCTGAGGGGCTTCAGACCTAGTCCAGTTCTTGACACTTTGTCAGACTCTCCTACCCTCACTCCATCACCCAGAATGGCCCAGGACCTTGTTTTATCATCTTCCCTTCGACCTTTGACCCACTGCATGTTCTGTTGAACCTCTGCACTCGCATTCCTTCACCTTGCACGCCAATGCATGTCTCCTGGACCCAGAATCCATCTACATCGACCTGTATGCTGTAGCATGCCTCCTTGCACCCCAAAATTCGCTCTCCCAGACACCTAGGCCCCAGAACATCATTTACACCTTGCACCTTTCGACTTTGGACCCCTTGCATGTTCCAGTGAACCTCTGCACCCCTTCTACTTCGACTGCCATGCCTATGCATGTGCCCTGGACCCCAGAACTCATTAGACTCGACCTGCATTGCCCAGCATGCATTCCTGAACCTCCCAACTCGACTCTCCTCACCCTTTGGCCCCAGGACTTCCTTTACATCATTCACCTTCGACTTCCTTCGCATTTTATGCCTATGCATGACCTTGAAGACCCTTGAACTTGTCCCCTTTGTCCCAGAACCTCCAGAACCTCGTCACCATGGTTACCAGTTGTCCCCAGCACTCCTGGACCTTCCTCTGCACCTTTGCCATCGCTTCCTTTGGCCCTCAGCACTCAGAAGTCCACCAGTCATGACACCATGGTCCCCCCTGCCTTTGCTGCACCAGAAACTCGACCTCCTTTCCCCAGAAACCCTCTGCTAGTCCCAGGCTGTAAAATGCATATTGCAGGCCTTCCAGAAACTCCAGAACCAGTACTTTGGCAAGAGAACCCAGAACCCCAGAACCCCAGAACCACTGGACCCAGGAAACCCAGTAGGATCTATGAAAGAGTGGACCACCAGGGATTGGTGACCCCCACTTGTGAACCCAGAACCTCCTTGTCTATAGCTATAGGAAGGAGAGAAGAACCCCCAGAACCCCCAGAACCCCCGAACCTTGCCAAGTACATGAACCCTGTTGCACCCTGACCAGACCCAACCCCAGAACAACCCAGAGAACCCTTTACATCGACCCAGAACACCTCCTTCATCTCCAGTTTTCTATCAGCACCTCTCAGAACATTATTTCATCATTCACTACACTCCTTAACGACCTAGAACGACCCAGAAGAACCCAGAAGAGTCCCTCATCATCTATGGACCCCAACATCGTACACAGCACTTCAGATTGTCAAGTCCCTTCCCCAGAACACCCCAGATCAGTTCTACTTCGACTTGGATGCCTCCAACAAGTCTAGAGTGCTCCAGGTGAAAGCACTACCTAGAAAGGGGATACTGTTACAAATTGCCCCACTGTTCCTCTTGTTTCCTTGGTCCCCAGATTATTTCCCTTGACTTCCCTTTGATTTCACTTCATTCCATGTCCCCAGTATCGCATTATGGCTTCCTTGATGTTCCCGGCCATTCCGGATCATTCTATACCTTGGGTTCATCATTCCATATGATCTCCATCATGATATTGCTGTACTTGACATCCCTTGATTGTTCCATCAGTTTCTACCTGTCTCCCTTGATATTCTTTGATGTTCTACAATGTTCTTTCATTATTCCTTATTAGGATTCGCTCCCATGACTCAGTATGCTGTACTTTGACATATATACTCATGGACACCTGTAGATAGATTCCCTAGTCTGACAACTTCGTCTCACATTGCCTGTACCCAGCATGTACTGTGTAGCAATTGTCCTGCTCACTGTCTCTTAATTCTACTTCGACTTCCTGACCTAGAAGATGGCCTGAGGGGCTTCAGACCTAGTCCAGTTCTTGACAGAAGCCATAATGTGATACTAGGGACATGGAAAAAAGTGGAATCAGAGGGAAATCAAGGGAAATGATCAAGGGACCAAGGAAACAGGAGAAACAGTGGGGCAATTTGTAACAGAAGGGGTTGGTGGAGAAGGGGTCCTACTCTCGTGATTTCATAGAAGGAGGTCAACACACAGGGTTTAATCATGACTAGTGACCACATTGGGACAGGCTTTGGCCTGCTCAACAATCTGGTTTCTTGTTCTTCCCAATCAGTCATTTGTCAACCCCACACCAAGTGTGGTTCAGCCAACACCTACTTTGGCTTGTTCAATGGTCTGGATTGTTGTTTTTTTTCTTCAAGATCATTGTCATTCAGCTGACACCTTCCATGGACTACCCTCCCAGTAATGTTTTGCTTTGGTTGAACCAACTTGCATGGTTCAGACCACCTCTTTGTTGATACTTTCTATCATTTATATCTTGTTTTGGAGAGTCCAGTTCAATCACTTTAAAGTCGTGTTGCATTAGATGGTTGAACCGTATCAGTTATTGGGTAGTTGATTGATATACTCTAAATAGTGCTTTGTAACACACATAGTAGACTTATCAATGGTTCAACTGAAAATGTATGTTCCGGATGCTGGGGTTCAAACAAAGTGTATTATATTTTACTGGGCATTCATGGTGAGCACAAGTTGACATTGAGCCTCTAAGGGTGTTCAATGGAGGTAAGTCAAATTTGAACACATGACACATGAGCATTGAGTGTCTTTGCATCAAAAGTGCACTTGATGGGGTGCTAGTCAGAGGAGAGAAAAGGTTTGAAATTTGAGTGGCATTGGAAGGACTTTGTCATGAAGTGCTGCTTTTCCCCCTATCTTTTCCTTTCTTAGTGCCTATTCCCCTTTTAGTGCCTGTTTGTCACTTTGATGCTCATTTGTTACTTTGACGCCTACCAGATACCTGGTTTCCCTTTCCACATCACTTCCTTCCTCATCCTTGTTCTTTCACATTGTCTTCACAGCCCATCCCATCCATTGTTTCCTTTGTCCTTTATACACAACAGTTACTTGTTCTGGACTTGTTTTTATTCCATACCTGGACTACTATTGTTTTCCCCTTGTTCCCTATGATCTTTCTTTATTCTTGCACGGCTCATATCCCAGTATATAAGCTAGGTAGTTTACCCCTGGTCCCTCATCTTGACCTCTTGTCATTGGGACCAGGTGAGTAGCTAACTTCGTTTCTCTTTACCTGCAATATATCTAACTTGTCATTGGGACCAGTTCCTTACTTGCTCTTGCTCTCTGCCCACTGCCTCTGCCATCTCTGTTGTCATCCCTGTATCCGAAGTCTTAGCGTCTAGCACTTTAGGACAGACTTAAAGTCATTGAGATTGAGAGCTTGGGTCATGGTGCGGGCCAGGGTACCCTGACTGTTCCTGAACTATACAGTCTTGGGTTGTAGATACATGTCCTGCCTAGTTGCCACATATGTTCTACAGTCTACCCATAACCTTCCTGAGTCTCAACGTTCCTCTTTATGGCTTAGCTTGCCCCCCATATAGGGAGCATCTTAAATTCACTGTGTAATGGTTGATCTGTCAGGTCAATTGCAGCATTGAAGTCACTGAACAGGTTGACCTGGCTCATGGTGAGCGAGTTCAACATAATGTGGACATTTACTGAGCTCGCTGTTCCCAAGCAGAAATCATATTGTGTAGGGTCTCTCACCAGAGGAGGCTTCTGGGTTGGGGATCTGTCAGGTATTATGGAGATAAAACCTGATACAGTGGACTTGGGGGTGGTGAATGCACTGGTTGTAACAGCTGCATAGTGGGTACCACTTCATACCTGTATAATGGCAGACTACGTATAGACTTTCTCCCCTTTTGATCATTCCCAAGAGGCTCCTGCATTGCTCGGTATAGACTTTACAATCCAAGAGGTTTTGAATTGTAGCTTCTTCTATATGCTAACCACTGATCACCAGTGACACTCTTGGGTAGTGATCCCTAACTAGAGGTCTCTAGGCCCTAGCAGAGTGAGCGGCACAATAGATTCAACTGCTCTGTTCTTCTGGACCGTTAGCTTAACATAACTCTGGCTGCTGCCCTTAGAAAACCTTAACTTGACTTTACTTGAACTTAACTCATTTTTAGGAGCTTTTAGAACTTGAAATTTAACCCTAAGTCTAACCCCTAAACTGGGGGGGCATGCCCCCCAGACCCCCCATATAATATACAATTGTGTGGAATACAAAAATAATTATTTAATTTGCAAAATTTACAGTCATACCACTCACATGGGCTTATGCAGAGTTAAGTTAAGGTTAGTTAAGGTAAGCTGGCCTTGATTACCCTATGTCAACAAATATTTCTGTCCCTCCCTGTCATGAAGTGCCACTTTTCCCCCTATCTTTACCTTTCTTTGTGCCCATCCCCCTTTTAGCACGTGTTTGTCACTTTGACACCTACCAGATGCCTGTTACCCCTCTCCCACATCATTTCCTCCCACACTATTGTCTTTCACATCACCCTCACAGCTTATTCATTCAATTGTCCTTATTATTCTTTTCCACTTATCAGTTACTCGTTCTGGACTCACTATTGTCTTATACCTTGATGACTATTGTTTTATACCTTGACGACTATTGTTTTCTTATTGTTTCTTATTATCTTTCTCTACTTGTTCACAACTCATATCACAGATCACTGACTGGGTATATAAGCTAGGTAATTTACATCTGGTCCCTCATCTTGACCTCTTGTTGTTGGGACCAGGTGAGTAGTTACTTCTGTCTTTCTCTCTCTGCAATGTATCTGACTTGTTGTTGGGACCAGTTCTTTTATCTGCTCTTGCTCTCCACTCACTGTCTCCATCCTCTCCATTGTTGTCTTTGCTAGTCAACTTCTGCCAATGTTGTCTCCATACCCAAAGCTTTAGCATCTAGCATTTTAGGACACCCATGGGAGTGGCTACAGTCATGTATCACCATTTGGGATGAAGATTTCTTAATCGCAAATTTGTGGTACATTACCTCCCAATCCCCTCAGTTCTACTATCTGGAAAGTATATAATACATTCAAAAAATATGATCAGCAACTTATATTTGCCAACAAGAGAATGCTGTCTGGGTGATTCAGCTATCAGTAGAAATTTTTGTTATCAGCTCAAAACCATCATTTGGGATGTGACATCATTATGCTGATAACTGGTGGAGAACCGCCATGTGCTGTTATTGATGTGACCTTCAGGATCACGCTGAACAAGCTCGTCGAGTCCTTTTGTCTATTGCAAGGCTACCCTTGCCTTCTCTGTTCCTCTAAACTGTTGTAATAGGTATACTATGATATAAGATCAATGGCTCCCAACTCTAGTATATTTCTTTATTGCATAGGCCTTCGCAATTGTGTCTCAACAATTCAGTCACAGCTAAAATTAGACATGTTTTCCATTTTTCTCCTACAGGACTTTGTCTATCCACAAATGATACTCATGACATATATATCACTTATAAACAAGTAAGAAAAACACAAGTCAGAGGGGGGATAGCAAAAGGGTGGGCAAAAAAAGTCAAATATCCCAAATGATGGTATCATCCCAAATGGTAGTAGATGACTGTATATTGTAGCTAACCTATCCTACAAGGAGAAAACAATGGCACAGTTGGTTAGCATGTCAGGCCCAGCTCCCTGCTCCTTTGTCTATGACATGGCAAGTTCCACTCTTGGTCTTGCCAAATTATATGAGATATTTTATTGGCATGTGGGTCCTGTGACTTATCAAACAACACATTGTGACAGTTTTGTGACCAACTTGGTAATTTATGTAAGTTAAGTCAAGTTAAGTCAACTCTAAGTAACTTAGCTCTGAACAAAAGGGGGTCTGCCAATAGAGTAGAAGTTTGTTAGTGGATGCAATGAGACTGTCTGAAGAGCTAATAATAAATAACTCATGAGCTATGGGTACGCACACATAACCTCCCAATAGTGCATGGAGCAATCTGTCAAATATCACTGCAGCAATAAAAGTGAGTCTCAATCGCAGAACTCCTATGACACATACTGCCAATGGCCAACATTGTTTCTGGGGAATTCCAGTCAATGCTCATCAATCTTGCTTTGAAACTTGGTGAGAAGGCTGAATGATTTAGAAGGCCTGAGGGTTTAAAGATATTGCGAGTCAAACATGAGCACAAAAAAGATAACCAAAATATGTGTAGTGGGAATTGAGCAGTGATGTGAATTATAACTTGCTCACCCCTTGATCATCATAATGGACTCCATTTGGGGAGTGTCCTAAAGTGCTGAACACTGAGACTTCGGATACAAAGACGGTGTCAGTGAAAGTCGTCTAACAGAGACGACAACAGAGAGAGCAGAGACAGTGAGCAGGGAGCAAGAGCAGATAAAAGAACTGGTCCCAACAACAAGTCAGATACATTGCAGAGAGAGAAAGACAGAAGTAACTACTCACCTGGTCCCAACAACAAGAGGTCAAGATGAGGGACCAGATGTAAACTACCTAGCTTATATACCTAGTCAGTGATCTGTGATATGAGTTGTGAACAAGTAGAGAAAGATAATAAGAAACAATAAGAAAACAATAGTCGTCAAGGTATAAAACAATAGTCATCAAGGTATAAGACAATAGTGAGTCCAGAATGAGCAACTGATGAGTGTAATGGAATAATAAGAACAATTGAATGAATAGGTTGTGAGGGCAGTATGAAAGACAATAGTGTGGGAGGAAATGATGTGGGAGAGGGGAAACAGGTGTCTGGTAGGCATCAAAGTGACAAATAGTGCTAAAAGGGGGATGGGCGCTAAGAAAGGGAAAGATGGGGGGAAAAGCAGCCCTTTATGACAGTGGGCTGGAACCCAATCTTATGTTAAATCCACAGACTATACTTAGATCAATTGTCCTGGTTTACTTCTCCTGCACTATTGTATTATGCAGGACAGTACTTCATTACCATTTCACTCATCTATTGTTCACTATGGGTCATATGCACAATCTCTATTGTTTATCTCTTTATGGTAGTTCTATTGTATCCTACATCTATATAAGCTCATGGTTCTCTACCTGAATCTACAATGTGCTTGAGCTTCTACATCTCGCCTCTAACTCTCTCAACTCTCTGGGTAAGTAGTAGTAGTAGTAATGTTGTAGTCCACTGCGCTAGGTGTCATGCCAGCTCTACATCTCAATCAGTGGTGTTGCTGAATTATGTGGAATTTTTTGGCACCTGGGTCCTGTTGTCATGAAGTGCCGCTTTTCCCCTATCTTTTCATTTCTTAGTGCCCATTCCCCTTCTGGCACCTGTTTGTCACTTTGACACTTACCAGATGCCCACTCCCCCTTTTGACGCTCATTTGTTATATTGATGCCTACCAGACGCCCATTTCCCCTTTCCACATCATTTCCATCCTCATCCTTGTTCTATCACATTGCCCTCACAACCTGTTCAATTCATTGTTTTTATTGTTCTTTTCCATGCAACAGTCACTCATTCTGGACTTGTTATTGTTTATACCTTGACTACTATTGTTCTCTTATTGTTTCCTATTATCTTTCTTCATTCATACACGACTCATATTCTAGACCACTGACTGGGTAATATAAGCTAGATAGTCTACATCTGGTCCCTCATCTTCACCTCTTGTTGTTGGGACCAGGTGAGTAGTAACTTCTGTCTTTCCCTTTACCTGCAATGTATCTGACTTGTTGTTGGGACCAGTTCCTTTATCTGCTCTTGCTCTTGGCTCACTGTCTCTGTCATTTCTGTCGTCATCTCTGCTAGTCAACTTCTGCCACCGTTGTCTCTGTATCCAAAGCCTTAGCATCTAGCACTTTAGGACATTAGGTCAAGATCCTCTATTGCACTGACAGCCTGACCAGTGGGAAGGTTGTCCTTGCAAGATCAACATAGCTCCCAGACACTGTCCAAATCTCGTTCATGCAGCTGATCCAGCAGACAACTGTCACTGGCATCTTTCTCCAGTCACTGATTGTTGGAGCCCTTGTGACCTCCAGCCCAGATTCCTACCCAGCCCTCTTTACGCCCAGAAAATAGGACGTTATGCTACTTTCGAGGGATTCTTGACGCGAAGTTGAGTCCCATGTGTGATTATATAAGACATCAAATTTTCAAACCTTATCCTATTTTCTAAGGTGTAAAGACGACTGGCGAAAAACTTGCCCAGCTGTTTGGTCCTGTTTGGCAAAATTGGCTGGGCTCAGAAGCCAACGCAACTGTGGTGCGGTGAACAAACAAACAAAGATCGAGTTTTTCGCCAGTCGTCTTTACGCCTTAGCAAAATAATTAGAGTTCAAGTATAAACAAACACAAACATATGCCACATCTTTGCAACCTCGTACTCCTACCACGTCTTGCGAATTATTTTGCAAGGTGTCAAGACGGCTGGGTAGGAATCTGCCTCCAGCCCTGCCTGGACACCGACCCTCTTAACTCAATCCAGTGAGTTGTTACATTTGCCAGCAACTCTGAACTACTTCCACTACTGCTCCCCAGTCCCACTCCCATTCCTGAATCGGAAACTGACCTAACAACCCCTGTCCCATTACCGTTTCCTGCACCACCAACCCCTGTAGGTTATGGACCAGCTACCCCACGGCCTCTCTCTACCCTTTCGCACTGATTGCCATCTCCGTCTGATACCACCAAATCCCACACCACTACTTCTACTATCTCCAGCATGTCCACTCAGTCCACTGCTAATGCCACCCTCAAAGCACTTCTCACCTGCCTTGTTGACCAACAACAGTCTCAGCAGGCTCAGCTCAACGCCATTAAAGACACCTTCAAAGCCAACAAAGATGAGGGTGCCGTCTTCGAGGGTGATGAAGACGACATGCCCAGATTCCTGCCCATGCTTAGGAATTGGGCAACAGAACAAAAGGCTTTGAGGATCAAGGAAGGGGCAGGTGTTACTCCCAAACGTTGGGAAATTGGACCACAGAAAGACTATCCAGTCCGCCTTTGTCATGAAGTGCCGCTTTTCCCCCTATCTTTTCCTTTCTTAGCGCCCATTCCTCTTTTAGCACCTATTTGTTACTTTGACACCTACCAGATACCCAGTTCCCCTTTCTTCATCATTCCCATCATTTCCTTTCTCATCCTTGTTCTTGCACATCGTCTTCACAACCCATCTTATCTATTGTTTCCTTTGTTCTTCTTGTTCTCTTATACACAACAGTTACTCGTTCTGGACTCGTTCTTATTCCATACCTGGACTACTATTGTTCTGTCCTTGTTCCCTATTATCTTTCTTTATTCTCGCGCAACTCACATTCCAGTATATAAGCTAGGCAGTCTACACCTGGTCCCTCATCTTGACCTCTTGTCATTGGGACCAGGTGAGTAGTTAATTCCGTTTCTCTTTATCTGCAATATATCTAACTTGTCATTGGGACCAGTTATCTACCTGCTCTTGCTCTCTGCTCGCTATCTCTGTCGTCTCTGTCGTCGTCTCTGCTAGTCGACTTCCGCCGCCGTTGTTTCTATAGTCCTAGCGTCTAGCGCTTTAGGACATTAGGTCAAGATCCTTATTGCACTGACAGCCTAGCCAGTGGTAGGGTTGTCCTTGCAAGATCATCATGGCTTCCAAACCCTGTTCGAATCTCGTTCACGCAGTTGATCCCGCAGACCAACATCACTGGCACCGCCACCCAGAAAACCGCAACTGGAGAACCTGTGAACTCCAAACCTGCCCGCACGCTGACCCTTTAAACTCTATCCCGCAAGCTCGACGATTCCCTGACGGATCAGAATTGGTACCATTACCGTTCCCCAGTCCTACTCCCACTCCTGAACCAGAAACCGATCTCACAGTCTCCGTTGCCTTACTGTTTGTCACACCACCCACTCCCGTAGGTTCTGGACCAGCCACTCCACGACCTCTCTCTGTTCTTTCACACCGATCTCCATCCCCAGCTGAAACCACCGACTCGCACATCTCCCAAACCACTACCTCCAGTATATCCAGCATGTCTACTCAGGCAACCACCAACGCCACCCTCAAAACCCTCCTTACCCGCCTCGTCGATCAGCAACAATCCCAGCAAGCCCAGCTGGATGCCATCAGAGACGCCTTCAAAGCCAACAAAGATGAAGGAGCAATCATTGCAAAGCCTGCCGCCTTCAAAGGCAATGTGGATGATGTGGCCAGGTTCCTGCCCATGTTTAGGAACTGGGCGACAGAACAGAAGGCGTTGAGGATTAAGGCAGGGCAAGGAGTCCCTCCAGCAGATGTTGGGAAGTTGGACCACAGGAGGACCATCCAGTCCGCCTTGTCGTTCTGCGAAGGGGGAAAAGCTGGCCGCTGGGCGGCCAACTACTTGAAACAGATCATCACCTCCATGACCAACAAAAGTGTTGCATTCCCTTTTGAAGGAAGGTGGGAGACCTTCGAAAAACAGTTCAAAGTGTGCTTTGGCTCTGCCAACGAGAAGGCGGATGCCATCAGGGAGCTAGAGCAGATGAAGCAAGGGAACAAGGCTGTCACCCTCTACTGCCAGGAGTTCAGGGATGCAGGGGCCAAGACAGGCCTCTCCAATGCTGACCTCATGATCCGCTTTCGAAGTGGACTCAATCCAGAGGTGAAGAAACTCCTCGTAACGATGGACCTAGCCCAGGGAGACCCAAAGGACCTGGACGATTTAGAGGATCGGTCGTGCAGAGCTGAAAGGGCCCTAGAAGCAGAGGGGTTCAGCACTCGGAGACATACCGAGACCCACACCACCACCATCAGTGCCACCGTCCCCACTCATGCCACTCAGACCAACCCCGTCGGAGGTAACGGCAAGACCCGCGAGGACTTCATGAGGGCCATGCGTAACCGTTGCTATGGCTGTGGTGCGACAGACCACACCAAGGCCCAGGGGAATCATGGTGAGGAACAGTGCCACCACTGCAAACGCCTCAGGCACTGCACCTCTGTATGCCAGGACAAGTTTGTGGGGCGCATGCCAGGTTTAGGCCTCAAGCCCGTCCAGATCCAGAAGATCAACTCCACGGTCCCTTTCACCCTATTCTCAGGAGAAACAGTTGATATTGGCACTTCATGACACCTGTAACATATCAAAAACAGGTTGTGACAGTTTTGTGATCAACTGAGGTAATTTGGGTAAGCTAAGTCAAGATAAGTCTACTCTAAGTAACGTAGACCCAATCATAAGTCTGCCATAGATTACCCAAACTTATGCTTCTTGTCCTAAAGCGCTAGAGGCTAAGACTATAGAAGCAATGGTGGCAGAAGTCGACTAGCAGAGACGATGACGGAGATGACAGAGACAGCGAGCAAAGAGCAAGAGCAGGTAGATAACTGGTCCCAATGACAAGTTAGATATATTGAAGGTAAAGAGAAACAAAGTTAACTACTCACCTGGTCCCAATGACAAGAGGTCAAGATGAGGGACCAGGTGTAAACTGTCTAGCTTATATACTGAGATATGAGTCGCGCGAGAATAAAGGTAGATAATAAGGAACAAGGGAGAAACAATAGTAGTCCAGGTATGGAATAATAACAAGTCCAGAACGAGTAACTGTTGTGTATAAAAGAACAAAGAGAACAAAGGAAACAATGGATAAGGTGGGTTGTGAAGACAATGTGAAAGAACAAGGATGAGGAAGGAAATGATGGGAATGATGAAGAGAGGGGAACTGGGTATCTGGTAGGCGTCAAAGTAACAAGTGGGCGTCAAAGTGACAATCAGGCGCTGAAAGGGGAACGGGCGCTAAGAAAGGAAAAGATAGGGGGAAAAGCGGCACTTCATGACACTTCTCAGAACACCAAATCCAGTCACACAAATCCAAGAGGGCACTGCTCTTTGCCCCACAATCCAGAAGGGCAGCAGGATTTGAGTGGGAAGTCGCAACACGATCCATATATCAGCAAGGCTTTGTCCCGGCCTGAGCACTGCGCAAGGACCATTCTCTTTTTGAGCTCCATACCCATTATCTTGTATTTCACATATATGGCATTGCTATCCAAAATATTCAAGTAGCCCTCTTCACTCTAGTTGCTACCATGGTGTCAGATGATTGGGGTGATGTATCTAATCAAGAGACGAGGTTCAATAACCGCTCAAGCACTGATAATTGCACCCACGTTGATTATTAAATGAACGGATCGTAAGACCGCCACAGCTTGGAGACTACAGCAGCTATCAACAAGAAGAGAGAAAACAATTCAACATGGAGATTCAATGACGCTGAATTGATGATGAGGC
>JANHQD010002502.1:0-74013 GCA_024721195.1 Marasmius sp. AFHP31
CCCCTATCTTTTCCTTTCTTAGCGCCCATTCCCCTTTTGGCGCCCGATTGTCACTTTGACGCCCATTCGTTACTTTGACGCCTACCAGATACCCGGTTCCCCTCCTCCCATCATTCCCATCATTTCCTTTCCCATCCTTGTTCTTTCACATCGTCTTCACAACCTATCCCATCCATTGTTTCCTTTGTTCTCTTTGTTCTTTTATACACAACAGTTACTCGTTCCGGACTCGTCCTTATTCTATATCTGAACTACTATTGTTCCTTCCTTGTTCCCTATTATCTTTCTTTATTCTCGCGCGACTCATATTCCAGTATATAAGCTAGGCAGTTTACACCTGGTCCCTCATCTTGACCTCTTGTCATTGGGACCAGGTGAGTAGTTAACTTCGCTTCTCTTCATCTTCAATATATCTAACTTGTCATTGGGACCAGTTATCTACCTGCTCTTGCTCTCTGCTCGCTGCCTCTGTCATCTCTGTTGTCGTCTCTGCTAGTCGACTTCTACCGCCGTTGCTTCTGTAGTCTTAGCGTCTAGCGCTTTAGGACAATTGGGACCAGTTCTTTTACCTGCTCTTGCTCTCTGCTTGTCGCTTCTGTCATCTCTGTCGTCGTCTCTGCTGGACGACTCCTGCTGCCGCCGTTTCTACATCCGAGCCCTAGCATCTAGCGCTTTAGGACAGTAAAGCCCTTCTACGATGGCGACTGTCTGTGTAACCCAAAGGACAACCCTCACGGAAACTCTGCGTTGCTGTCTGGTAGACTCGACCCGGAAAACACACCTTCGATCAGCAATCTCAGGTGCCCATGTTGCGTGTAGGAAGGAATCATACATATGAACCAGTCAGAGGCTCTGCTGGTTTTGGGTGTTATTCATTTCTCCGCGTTCCTTCTTCCCATTATTTTTTCCGGCTTGATGTAGAAAAAGAGGCCCATTACACTCTAGGAAAGTGTTGTGCAGATATAAGTGCCATTTAGCTGAGGCCAATGACCCATCAACCATCTGAAAGCCTAGCTGCAATACAGTTGTGTTTTTTGAACACATGCATGCCAAGTTCCAGGCAGATGTGGAAGCAAATGCAGAGCAATGCAGGGATATTGAGGCCATGCTTGATAGACTTTCCCCATTTTGCTACCCCGTTATCACAACCAGAATTAGGCCAAAGGTCGGAGTGTTAGTCTCTGAGGAGGTGCAGGCCCAGTTTCATTGCAGGGCTTTGGTTGCACACAGACAATGATATTAGCCTTTCCATGTACAATTCAACAAGAGAGTCCTTTCAGAGAGGCCAATAAACAACATCCTTGTCCTACCCAGACTTTGCACTCAGATCCAGTTAACCTTGATTTTGCTGTCCCAGATCTGCAAATATCCCTCATACCCCAACCAATGCAGGCCAAAATCCACCAAAACTTGTTGAAAGTGTGTAGCTGATGTAATGTCTGGGGTTTGACTGAGACTAACACACCATTTTTGTGGACCTGTTGTCAAAGGGTGAAAAACTGGCTTACCATATCCTGCAGCCCAGCACTTATATTCCTTCACAGCTGTCTATAGCATATGATATATGTTGTCACACTCAAGTGGATCCTCAACACCTGTACAATCAGTCCGGGGCCATGATGGCAACCATCCCAAATGATCATACTGCCACTACTGATGGCATGTCTTGTGTAACCCCAAAGGACAACCCTTCATAAAACTCTGTGTCGCTATTTGGTGGTCTCAACCTGGAAAACACACCTCTGATTGGTGATCTCGGGTGTCCACATTGCATGTAGGAAGGTACCATACATGTGAACCAGTCAGAGGCTCTGCTGGTTTCAGGTATATTGCTATTTCTCTGTGTTTGACCTTCCCCTTTTCACTTTCTGGCTTGATGTAGAAAGAGGCCTGTTACACCAAACAGCATATGTGGATATAGGTCTTCACCATCATAGTCTTCTAATCTAGGCCTCAGCCATGCCTGGGACGGATTTGTTCTGGTAAATACATCCCATTGTCAGTTGAGGCTTCAGTTACTACTGGTCACTTTCATTAAATGTCCACATTTTCATACATATATGTATTGACCAACAGCCTGGTACCAACCAGAATGAAGGGACAGGGAGAGGTGATCAATAATTGTGGGGAACATAAATGTAAAACAGAAGAGGGAGAGTTCAACAACAACTATAAATGAATATCAATAGCCTATAGCACACCAAAATAGTAATATGCATCATAAAGTTAACCAATCTGGCCCTCATTGTGCTCCTCCTGTACCATTGCTTCCCTCCCATGGCCACTGGTGGCATCGACATCTTGGGGATGGGAAGGAATATTGAGAGTTGTTTGTACTGCCCTATTGCCTGCCTCCCATTGAGATCCATGCTCAGCAAGGTGGATTGAGACCATTTGTTGCACACTGTCAACAGATTTTCTATATCCAACCCGGACAATGATCAAAGTAGGTGCTAGACCCTGGAGAAACACAACATTGATCAATTGATTTGTTGTATAGAAGACTAATAAACACACACCGCCATTAAATAAGAGATAGATGCTAGGTCAACTGGAATCATGCCATGTGAGCCTGGGTCAAGTACAGTACGTACCACAATTGAAGCAATTGTGGTAGCCGGAAACAATATCCCTGACTCAAGGCTATAGAGGGTCATTGAGGGGAGCTACTCAGACTCAAGTGGACATACATAATAGTAACAATCTCCTGGTACCTTGCATAGGTTGGCATTCCCAAGTGTTGTCGTGCCTCACGGCTAATCCACCAAATCCTCCCTGCTATGGTAAAAAATGTTGGAATGATACAATTGTGTTAGAAGACTCTGAGCACTCACCAGCCAGCAGCGATAGTATTCCATTGAACACTGCCAGGGCAATTTGGTTTCCATTATCCATTTTTACACTGGTGCGGTACACATCTTGAAACTGGTCATAATCAGACACCCCAAGTGAACCCATGAATGCAGTCGCAAAATAGATTCCTGAGGTAACAAATTCTTTATTAGTGCTGAGCTGGTGGCACCAACAACTTGAGCTATAATGGTGGCACATACCATTAAGTGTAATCCCCACAAATCCCAGAGCAAATAATACAATCCTGCTATATCCCCAAAGGACATAGCACCGGTGAATCTGAGCAAAGTAAGAGTCTGACATATATCACAGGATAGCACACCCACAAGCATTGTATCAGCCAGAGCACTTTGGGAAAGCATTAGCACCCAAAAGGAGTTCAAAGTGAGGCAATCAGGTTTACTTCATGAATGTGGATGTGAAGGCAACTATAGCTCTGGTTTTGAGTGTAGTTCCATTAGAAAGAGTAGGTGACAAACTAAAAACATGAACACGTACACCCAAACAGTTTTCAAGCCATCCTTGTTTAAGTATTCTATCAAAGGCCTAAAGTCTTGAGTCTTTGTTGCACGGAAGTCAATAATGGCTTGTCGTGTTGTGCCAAATGTATCAGATGCAACGTAAAGACTTGCGAAGGCAAATAATAAGATAGTGCAGATGAGATATAGCCTCAAACCAGCCCTGTCCTGGTGGTAAAGGACATGCATGCAGAGACCAAAGATTATTATGTACATCCCTGTTGAAGCAAATGTCAGAATATACCATGGAAAACTGAAAATCAGAAACTCACCAAACACAAGGTACATGGACTGTTTGAAGAGGCATGTAAGAGCAAATGGACATGAAAAGCTCAGCCCACTGACCAAGAGGGTGGCAGTTGGCTGGACAATGACTTGCCCAACTGTAAGGAAGGGAGCCACAAGCTCCTCAAGGCTATCTTGAGAGGACATTGAATCACTGGGGGCCCAAAAGGTACAAGAGATGGTAATTAACAGAAACCATACTGAGGCCTTTTATGTGTATCACTTGCATACCAGGAAGGCTCAGAAAAGTAATCACACGTGAGAGATTAACCTGGTACTGTAGTGTTTTATGAGTATGACGTGGATACCATGCTCTAAACTTGTCCGGGAACCAATCTCAAATTGGAAAATTTCAAACCACTCTGCCAATGGAAGAAGCAGCGTTGTGGCACTTGCGAGGATAGACAAACGGTCATCAAAGGATGAAACAAGATCGAGATCTCAGGTATCATGTGTTACCTAGCATAGAAAATGTCCCCTGTCAGCTCAATATATGATCCTTCTAGTACTCACTACTGGTACCCCGCATACGCCTTGATACCGTAAGGGTGTTCTCTAAATTGTGGTGGCACGATGAAGGTGTCTTGCAGTTTTGATGTAAGCTCATCTTGATTTTCTCGGGGGCTCTTAACGAGTAAATTTTGGAGCAGTGACAAGCTACAGGCCTACCTGACACTCGCACGACGTACCTAGTGACGACCAAGGAACATGACATACGGCTCGCCGAGAGGTCATGTATTCCCAACTGTAGCCGGGACGAGCCACATGTGCAGCATCCGGGACGTCGGAGTACACTGAGTACAGCGGAATCCTCAGATCAGTAGCATCAGTTCTGTGTCTCAAAAGGCAATTGACGCGCCAACAGTGAGGTGCCCTGCTCCAGCCCCGTCCCAAATCAATGATGCGATCCGGAGGCCTGAGAAAAACCAAAATTACCAGTTAGATGGAAGCTGTTCCATCATGATTTTCATCTCCAACCAGTCTCCAATCCCCATCAAGCAAGTCTAGAAAGAATCCCGCTGGTGGAGTATCAAGAAATTGGTTAATGAGATGGTGGCGTTCACCACCGCCTTTTTCTTCGTAGGCAAACTGCACCCTGTCTCTCTCAGCCCTCGCCCTCGGCGATTATTCTGGACTTACAACCGCAGAGCTCACTCGGCCTCGGTTACGAGCTGGAAAGTAGTCACTCAATATGATAAATAGATATGATGGATAGATGATTGTGAATCAAGGCAGGGGTTCCGTCTCAGGAATGCTTCGAGAGTAGTGAAAAGCGTCGAGGAGGAAGTAGGAGGGGCCACAGCTGAGGGTCACAAGGGCTAGCGGGGCTGATATGTTGTCTACCTAGAACAAGACCAAGCTCTTGCCTCTTCTTGACTTACATCTGCAGCCTCAGGAGCAAGCCCACGAGTCCGCCGTCATGGACTTCGTGATCCTCCATCGCCGAGATTTGGTACCCCGATAGTAATATAAGCCCCATCCCTGCAACGCCCAGAGTGGATCTAAATTCAGTTGAAATTGTAGCTCGTTATAGCTTGCTTCGGTGTTGTGCAGGGGTATTCTAAGGATGGTTTAGTCTAAAGGCCACACTCTTGTGACTCGTCTGCCGGTCACAAGAACGGCTGCGAATGGACATATGTGCGGGGATTTCAACACTTTCGTGAAATAGTAGCATAGACAGGATGATAAGTTTAGCGACAAATTATGATGGTGATGGAGAAGTGCACAATGACTTCAATTCTAAGCGTTGCTAGGTACAACAGTCCCCTCAAATAAGCCACAAACAGATGCGTTGGGGTATCGGAAGAAACTCAGGATACCAGATCGCTCGAGGAAGCACCGTACCCACAACCCCTTTTTTTAACCTCAGAGACAGGGGAGGTATTACCCACCACCTCATTGTGCATTTCTCTCAGATCCTGCATTCACCGAACGAGCAGGCCTCAGAGTTGAATTTACGTGGACTCGCGAGTCTGCGACTGCATAGCAGTAGGTCTCGATTGGTGGGCCTACGATTGCCGGCTGCGTGAGCCTCGGTCTCTCTTGGCTCATGAGACCCCTAAGGACGATATTTAAACGATCGAAAAGGCTCAAATGCCGACGATGAGTAGAATACAAAGGGATAATGGTGACCGGAGAACAAGCGCCAGCGTGACAACCTGATAATGGCAGTACGTGACGGAGGCTATTGCGCTGCGGCCTTCCTACCACCATGACCGTTCCACATGGTACTTGCTCTCATCACTATTCTACTTCAGGAATTAAACCCATCACATTATAGAGTATGCAATATATGTCTCACTGCTTCTAGACCCACTCGAATCGTCAGTTTCGCAGGTTCCTGCTGAACATCCAGAGAAGTGGAACTGACGGTTGTTGGAACTTCTGCCTTTGAACTCGTGTTTTAGGGAGGGTGAGAGAATGATAGCGCTGGGAAAGGTGTTTCCTCGAGCTTTACCACACGCAATCGAGTCTCTGCCTAGCTCATTAGAACGTTGGCTCTTGAGATCTCGGAGATGCTTATTATCCTTGGCAAGATCGCAGAAAAAACTGCACGTTCTATCTGGATCTCTCATCATCCAGATCTCTGACCTACTACACCAATGTCTAGGGATAAGGGCATCTGATGATTTAACATCCTATGGTCGGTCACGAGATAAAGAGGGATGCGGTCAGTGGTGGGTCTGACCAAATCATTGTTGGAGTGTTCTACTCATTTGCCGGTTCAGCTGGCCGAGTCTGAGGGTCGAGGGCATGTAACGGGTCAATTCTCTGGTAAAGCCGTCCACTCGAGGTCCCGCTCTACTGCTCTCTGATGAAGCTGGAGTTGACCAATTATCTACCCATTCATGGCTTTATCTTACGCTACCGCTGCTCACGTTGAGGACGTTCGGTACCAGGATTGTTCTCTTCTCCGTCGTTTCGATCATCTTCCCCACCTCTCATGGCTGAGATTAACCTATATCAGCGCAATCCGTGGTTGTATCCATTCCAGGACGCTGGTGGAATCTTGACAAGTCTGGGTCTCGCAGGACGACGGGATAGTGCTTTAGAGCGACTGGTGAGCTCCAAATCTCGTTCTTAATGGGTATCTGAATCGTATCAATTCTTGTAGTTCATGTCTGGTTGCCGCTCGTTGTGCCTGAGTTGACCAGAACCCTCCGCCACCATCAGGCCCCCCTTTATCACGCTGATCGGCAATGCAGTTGAGTTTTTCCTCATCTCAGCGAGTGACAGCCATTCCGTATTGGAGCTAGAGCCTCGCCGAAGCGAACTATCGGGTTATATTGTGGCATACAGTGGCGGCAATCTGGTCTAACTAATCGCCATCGGATATCATGATAGTCGCTTCAGCACCGACGTGCAGCGATTACAAAGTCTAAATTAATACAATGCCATTGAACACCGCAATGGCTACTGAATAACGGTACGTGACTAATGTTACTCGGTGTGGTCTTTCCTCTTACCATCGTGTGCTTCTCCTACGATCCGTGACTGCCGCTGCTACCTTGATGTAGGAGCTATACTCAACACGTCATAGGTATTTGCTCGATCCTTATACCTGAGGAGCGTAAGACTCGAGGAACAGGTGTATTGAGGTACGTCCTACAACCTCAATCTCAATGTACACTTGACACTAATCGTGGGGTTGGGCAATGGGCCTACGGGCACGAATTCGAGCGAGATGAAGAATGATAGAGGAGGCACTCGTGCTTCAGGCTATGACAGCGAGACCGGTCAAGTTTGTAGAGGGCGCTTTCGCGCCTTCTGATAGGCCGTACTAAGACAATGCCAAGGTAAGTGATGCGGAAAGGTGGGGTAATTGTAACCACTCACATTCACCAGAACGGGGCAGTCAAAGGGGATGTTCTGAGTCTTCATGAACTCCAGAGCAACCCAGCGCTCCTTTCGTCATCTCAACACAACACATGCTCCCTTCTCTCCCTCCAGCTTTTGTGATTTTTGAGTGCATGTTTTCTGCGCGATAATAATGTGTCTGGTTTTTAAGGCGTGGTCAGAGGCAACGAAGAAAGCGTACCATCGGGATCCCACCAGTTATCCGAGAGAGTTACAACCGGGGTGGATACTGACGGATAGTAACGGAAAGTAAAGCCAAGTGAACTGGCCCACGAGAACTGGATATCAAGATCGTTGAGATCGAACGCGGCCACCGCCCGAATACACCGGTGTCGCCGACATTCTGAGCTGGCTTCAGAACCTCACGGCATTTTGAGGGAGGAAAAGCGAGCAGCATAGCTGAATGAAATGTGGGGAATAAGGAAAGAATTTATCGACGCTAATACGAAGAATATATCCTTCGGAGAGGATCATCCAACTCATCGATCTTCGCGTTTTAGCAGCAGAGGCAGGAGAAGTCCAATTCAAACGGCTGGAGATGAATGACTAGAAGAATCTGGCAAGTGTACTGGTTAGACTCACCGAAATTCCTGCTTATCCTCGCGACAGACCACAGGGCACTAAAGTGCACAGTTCCCGTTACGCTTCGAAAGGAGTAGCATCCCGGGCGTAGATGGCCTGTGATGCGCTGTTCAGACCGGAGTTTGTGGGTAAATTTAGAGCTCTACCAAATTCAGCAATCCCATGGTTGCTATCCTCCTAACACTCGATGTAGAAATCCAGAATATGCGAGCAGATTCAACAACGAGGCTGAACTAGCTTTTGTTCGCCCCGTGGCCGATAACGGTGGCGTCTTTTGTGCGTTCCGAGGATATCAGAATATCAATCTTGTATCTCATACGTGGTTGCAGTGGCTTTCAAGTTGGAAGGACGACCAGAATCGAATAGCATGGAAAACAGACATGGCGGACAGGAACAAAGGCCACGAGTAATGTCAGTATTCGTCTGTCAGTGTAACGCTAGCGTCTGAACGGCGCTTGTTCATCGACCACCACCAAAACGTACAGCTGCTTTAAAGTGCGCTCAATCTCAACATCTACGCGTGAGACTTATATTGGTGAGTCCTGATGCAGATGTGTCATATTTGGTTTTATCTGGCGTATGTATATCAGTCCTCATATCTTTAGAAATCTTCAATCAACTGGCATTCGGAACCACTTCGCCCTCGGCGCACACTGTGGCACACAAGCCTATCTTTCGGAGTGATTGACCCACCCGTTTCCGTGTTGAAATATATTTCAATGCTATTATTGATGAGGGGGAAGGAGGGAGAGAGTTGGGCGTAGCTGATAGTGGAGATAGGAGGGGAGTCGGCCGAAACGTCAAGACGACCCTCGGACCTCATATACATACCGACTCTTTAAATTGTCCAAACACCCATCCATACCGTCCGTGGTGTCTTTGTGCCCATCGAGGTAGATTCAATCTTCACCGATTGCCGTCCAAATTCAAAGTCCTTACAAGTAAACAAACCATGTATAGAATGTCCAGTGGTACTGACCGCCCACCTAGATGCTAATTCTACCTCGCCCGCCTCTTGATCTTGGATATCGGATCCTTGTTCATTCAACGCCGCTTTTCGAGTTCCCCGCGAGTTATTGATATAGAGAAATAGATGGTGGGAAAAGGATGGAGGGATCGGCGTCTTCGGAAGATGTTTTGGCCCCTCTTCGGAGGAGGTCAAGGCGGGTTTGAGGGTGGATTGAGGTGGATTTGAGGAGTGTTTCAAGAGGTTCGAGGTGGTTTGGACCTGATTCCCTTGAATTTAGAATGGTGTTGTCTCCTCCCACTTCTTCAAACGTACCGTCCCCTTCCTGAGTTATCTCAACATTGCCTCCCAAACAGACCTCTGCCTTTATTGATCCCAAAAGCGGGGCAGCATTTCTAACGCTAGACCTGATCCAACTCTTCGAAACGGTGCCTGTCAATTTCAGTCGAGCCTACAAAATCATTCTTTCGAAGAGGTTGGGTATCCTTGTCGGCGTTGCTCGAGGGATAGTCGAGTTTGCCCGAGTATCCGAACCGTTCGCTGTGGAGTACCTGTATCAAAAGAGCTTGAAATATGATACCGTCAGGATATCGCGATTCGTTTGAGCAGTCCATGGCGGTGGCTAAGACTTACGGCAAACAATGCAGGATAAGCTGAGGGTGGTGTAGAAGGTCACCTAAAGCCTGAGAGGCAATCGGAGAGAAAGACAAAGGCCGTCGGTATGACCTCGGTGGGCTCCTGCATCTCACAATGATTCTCGGTTGTACTGATACCCATGGAGGCACCTCAAGTGGAGAGAGCTAGCGTGATTCCAGACAATGGAGCTACTGAACAGGTCATAGCTGCCAGGTCCAATCGATGATCCATAGGCATTACTGGATATTGATCAACACAATGATCGCATATATGAGAGACTCGGTACTAACTTACTGGTATTCCTTCCCCCTAAGCCAGCCCAATCGCACCACTGTCGCACGTCCATGCTCGTTGGAAGCTGGATGTTGGGAGGTCATAGTCATCTCTGTACCGTGAATTCCTGAATATTCATCCATATAACGGCGGTTAACTGGGTAGGAAACGGATCGTGAGCGAGTTGAAACATGCATCGCTCCCAATATTTTTTGTTGCTAAACCCTCCACCGTAAAAGGATCGTGATCACTGTCGACTTAGTCAACCACAGGACAACCGTAAACTTGGTGGAGGGTGTACATTGATATTGTAGAACGTACATCGTATACAAAGAATACTCGAACCTGCCATTCCACTACCTCGTATCGCGGAGCTAGCGGACCAAGTTCCCGCAACTGCTCCACAGACAACGCGCACCAAGCCCTCAATCTATCAGTCGACAGGCAAAAACCCTGTTTACGACCTTTAGTGAGTTTTTTTGGATATGAACATTGAGCAAATACCTGTGAAATGTAAGATCCAGCGCCTGGAATAAAATAACAAAGCCAGTCGGACATGGTGGTAAGGAGAAAGGTGAGGAACGTTAGTCACACATTGTTTTCCATCTCTGCACGCTAGCGCTTGAGCCAGCACGGGTTCTTCAACCACTATCATATCCTTGACCTTGCTTCGGTCTACATCGCACCACACTCATGCTCCGTAATCGTGTCTCGCCAGTCATGTTAAATCTTCAAAAAAAATAAAAAAGCTTACTGACGTTGGGAAGCTTGCACCAATCTGCATGGTCACTTCCAAGTTTTCTATCTTGTCTGGTCTCCCAAGTTGTCGCTAGAGTTGGGGTTATTACGCCCCGCGATGGTTAAATCATGGTTCCACCTCACCTCATCAGAGACCTTAATGACTCCTTCGTTCTCTTTCCTAGCGAGCCCGCTTGAGCATATCTTTGTGAATTGTGGAACTTCTCCGCATCATGATATCTTCCTCAAATAAGGATTCTGACATTCCCGTGTGCCGCGGTTTGACATCTTGAGTCATATCCATCTGTTGAGAGGCTAGTTTTGTATTTCAAAGTGAGTAACCCACGTTTCAACCTGGAATAATCGCCCAGGGCAAGGGCTGAGAGAGAGACCAGGTGCAGTGTGCGTGCAAAGGAATCAAGACGGTGGTGAGCACCAGCATCTCATCGTCCGCTTTGTTGATGCTCCACTGATGGGGTTTTTCTGGACTCGCTTTAAGATGGCAATCATGATGAAATAGTTCCGATATACCCTGTGATTTCGATCCTCCTCTCAGGCCTCCGGATCGCATCTTCAATCCGGATGGGGCGGCTCGAGCTCAGCGCTTCACTGTGGGCGCGTTGATCGCCTTTCGAGACACGCAACTGATGCTATAGATCTGTGGATTCCACTGTCATTAGCGCTTCCGATTGTCCCAGAGATTGCACATGTGGCTCACCCGGCAACTGTTGCGGAATATGTGAGTTGTCAGTGAGCCGTACATTGTATGTCTATAGGTTTTCAGTAGGTCACATCATGTGAGTATCAAGTAGATCTGTAGCTTGCCACCGCTCCAAAGCCCACTTGTCAAGAGCTCGAGGAATGACAAGCTGACATCAAACCTGAAAGACACCTTATCGTGCCTCCATGACTCGACAGAATACTTAGGCTGCCGTACAGTACCAAGATCTGTGCGGGGTACCAGTACTGGGAAGATTAAAAATAGAGCTGACATCATGCCAGGGAACGCGCGATACCTGATATTTTGATTATGATTCACACTCTGATGGCTGTTCGTCTATTCTTACATGTGCTGTGATGCTGCTTCTCTCATTGGCAGATGGACCTGAATTGTCCAATTTGAGATTAGTTTCTGGGCAAATTTAGAGCATGGTACCCACACCACGCTCATGGAACACTGCAATACCAGGCTGGACTGCCATGTATGGGTACTTTGCCAAGCCTTCCCCATACACAAGTGATAAACATAAAAGCACTCAGCTTGGTTTCTGATAAGTACCATCTCTTGTGCTTCTTGGGCTCTTTAATCATCCAATGTCCTCTCAAGAAAGCCCCGGGGAACTTGTGGCTCCCTTTCTCACGGTTGAGGATGTCATTGTTGCTCCCATTGCCAGCCTCTCAGTCAGTTGATCTATTCTAACTTCATGCTCATGCACTCTTACATGCCTCTTTAATTAGCCCATGTTTCTGATGTATGGTGGGTTTCTGATCAACAAGTTCTCATAGTAAATTCTGATATTCACTCGAACAGGGATGTATATAATGATATTTGGCCTCTGCATGCATGTCCTTTGTGATCGAGACAGGGCTGGGGTGAGGCTATATTTTGTGTGCACCATCCTACTGTTTGCCTTTGCAAGTCTTTATGTTGTGTTTGCAACATTTGGTCAGACACGACAGGTCATTATTGAGTTCCATGCAGCAAAGACACAAGACTTTGGGCCTTTGATAAATTACTTGAGCCAGGATAGATTGGCAACTCTTTGGATGTATGTGTTCCTCAATTATAGCAGCATATTCCATACTCTTCCTAATTAAAATCCTCTTACAATCAGAGTTACAGTCAGCCTTGCAGGCACAATGATGATGTATGACCTGATAACCTCACTTTGAATTGTCAATCTGGGTGCTAATGCTTTCCCAAAAGTGCTTTAGCTGATACAATGCTTGTGCGTATACTATCTTATATTGTATGTGAGACTCTTACATCCCATAGGTTCACCGATGTTATGTCCTTTGGGGATATAGCAGAATTGTACTATTTACTCTGGGATTTATGGGAATCACACTCAATGGTATGACCATCAGCATGTGGATTAGCTGAGTGATGATGAACATTCATTACCTCAGGAATCTCTTTTGCAACTGCATTTCTGGCTTCTATTGGGTATTCTGATTCCAACAAGTTTCAAGATGTAATCCGCATTGGTGCAAATATCGACCAGGGAAACCAGATTGCACTAGCAGTGTTCAATGGAATAATGTCACTGCTGACAGGTGAGTGTCCAGGACCTCTCAGCATAATCATGTCATTTCAATGTTTTATACCCTAGCGGGGAGGATTTGGTGGATTAGCCAAGAGGCACAACGGCAAATGGGAGTGCCAGCCCATGCAAGGTATCAAAAGATTGTCACCATCATGTGTGTCCACTTGTGACCATGTAGCTGCTCTCAATAACCTTTTGTAGCCTTGAGTCTGGAATATTGTTTCCAACTACAGCAATTGCTGCAGTCATAGTACCTATGATCCTTGACCCAGACTCAGAAGGCACAGCTCCTGTTGATCTGACCCCCATTGCAGTTCTAATGGCAGTATGTGCTGATGTTTCTTCTATGGAACATATTGCTTAATATATGTCATCTTCCTCCAGGGTTTAGCACCCACATTGATCATTGTCCAGGTTGGATACAGAAAATCCATTGACAGTGTGCAACAGATGGTCTCAATTCATGGCAATGGGGGCATCACAAATAACTCTGGATATCTGCTCTCACCCCCAGCATAATGATGCTCCCAGTAATTTCCAGGTGGAACTGGAAACACCAAATGAGAACACAGGGAGAACCAGATAGTTTAACTGTGCAATATCAGGACCTTGGTTTCATATGACAGGACTCTGATGTTTCCATATTCTTTATTTCTCTTCCCTTCAAATTGTCCTCATTATCTTTCCCCATACTTTTAATCTAATACACATATCTGACTGAAGAACTTAATGAATGCAACTGGTGATGACTAAACATATAGGCTTGTATGCTCACCAATACTATTTACCTAGTATAGCATCAGTCAGATCTGTAGGTGGTGGAGTAAACACTATATTCTACAGGAATGGTGAGTAATGTGTATAACAAGATATAGTAAGGAATACTCACGTTTGGAGACATATGTAGACAGCTGAGGGTGTTGCAGTGACAAAAGTGTAAAAATGCTTTATGTGTCAAGATATCATAAAGTAGAAAATCACAGAGGTGAATAAAGTTCAGGGGGAGAGAGTGATACCAATTGTTTATGAAATAGGGCATGTGCCACCTATTTCAGATAGCTCTTCAACAAGATATGAATCAAAAGGGCCACAAGGAGTTGTCCTACCATTCCCTGTTCATCTCCAAGAGCAGTACTCATAGCCTTCCATCCAGAGGCCAGCTCAACCTGCAGACACGAGACATCTCAGAAATCATCTCCTTTGTCTCAGTAAGAACAATAGCACCTGTCACTACTTGAAGGAGTAGTTGATTCATAAGGTGACCTCAACTCTTTGAAATGTACTTCATTGAGAGTAGCATCCATGTCAACAAGGTTCAAACTGTGATAGGGTACACCATTCAAGGATGTGAGATATCCTCTCAATGCGTTGGTGAGGCTGTCCCGTAGTCATGAGGATAGGACGTTCATTGGGCTTTATACCACATTGAGGTACAGATGTCCTTTTTATGTGCATGAGTTGATAATGCTCTTACTAATTTGACCCAGTAGGTGTTGAATGTGTTCCATCTATGCATTGTAGCAGCTGGTCAGATTGGAATCAAACTATCAATCCCTTGGAAGCTGCTCAATCCCGTCCAATACCCATTACCATGGCTTTCAGGTATGCATACTGCTTGCAAAAGAGATAGAGTTACAGACATAGTTGATGGGGAAGGAGAAGGCACTGGAAGAGCACACAAACACTAAACTGGCACTGGGTGGAAGTAACTATAATGCATGTGATATGAAAAGGTTTATGGGAGTTTTTTGTTAATTTTTCTTACAGTAGCACATGAGACTTGTGTCCTAAAGCACTGGACGCTAAGGCTTCAGATACAGAGACGACGGCGGCAGAAGTCGACTAGCGGAGATGACAGTAGAGATGGCGGAGACAACGAGCAGATAGCAAGGGCAGATAACTGGTCCCAATGACAAGTTAGGAGAAACAAAGTTAGCTACTCACCTGGTCCCAATGACAAGAGGTCAAGATGAGGGACGAGATGTAAACTACCTAGCTTATATACTGGGGTATGAGTCGTGCGAGAATAAAGACAGATAATAGGGAACAAGGGGAAAACAATAGGAGTCCGGGTATGGAATAAGAACAAGTCCAGAACGAGTAACTATTGTGTATAAAAGAACAAGAAGAACAAAAGAAACAATGGATAAGATGGGTTGTGAAGATGATGTGAAAGAACAAGGATGAGGAAGGAAATGATGGGAATGATGAAGAAAGGGGAACCGGGTATCTGGTAGGCGTCAAAGTAACAAGTGGGCGTCAAAGTGACAATCAGGCGCTAAAAGGGGAATAGGCGCTAAGAAAGGAAAAGATAGGGGAAAAAGCGGCACTTCATGACAACTTGTGTGAAAATTGTGAGAGCTTTATGAGAAAAGAATTTCAAGCTAATCCATCATGTAATCTCACAATAAAGTAGACACATTATGTAAAAGTAGACTCTCCAGATTCTAGTGTATTTCATGAGTTGCAAGGGAGGGACTTTAGTTAGCATAATATCAATATAAAACCTGTGTGAATTATGAAGAAATTATGGTAAGCTGCTTTACTACATGATGCCTGCCCTTCAGGGGAGTTTTGGGTTAAAATAAAACATTTACATTATGTTAAAAGTGCTATAGAATTACAAATTGTAGAATTGGACAGACAGCAGCTCATAAAGGTCTATTATGGAACACATTATCCAGAAGAGATGACTGCTTGAGTTTCAAATGATTTTAGCGTAATGTGAATGTATTACATTGAAATTGTGGAAACTGAACTTCAGCATTATGCAAATGAATTATCATGAAGCCATTCAAAATAATACTTAAGAGCATTATACTAAAGCCCATTATAATATTCTCAGTACTACATAGGGATTAGCATGGGGTAGGGAGGGGGATGTGGGGTGTGGAGAAAACCCCACTGCAGGATGGGGTATGGGACTGAGTTTTGACCCTGCCCAATATTCCTGCCTTTACCTGGTAGGGTATATGTTGTTCAAATTGGCCTGATTCAGCATTTCAAGTGGTATGTTTATTGTATTTCATGTAAATACTGACCCTGGTGCAGGATGGGGCACAGGACAGCCAAAAACTCTATGGGTTACCCCATGCTGATCTCTAGTACTACATTGTTTGCCCTCCTGTCCTTTCCCTTCAGTTATGGACTGGCCATCCCTATGTAAGCACATACATGTCACATGAGGATACATATCCGCTGGATCTCCAAATATGTGCAGATATATGTCCAAAGCTATCCCAGACATATGTATAGACATATGTATCAATATATGTGGGGATACATGTTCTCTGAGCAGCTCTGGACATATGTGGAGACATATGTAAAAACATATATGAGCTCATATGTAGTCATATATGCTCTTTGAGTGATTCATGACATATATAGAGACATTTGTAGGCACATATATAGGGATATACAGTTGCCCAAAAAACTGGCCAAATGTTGGAGTCCCCCTAGATGATTGGCCTGTATCTCCACAGTGGAGCATGATTACATAATGCTCTGGGTACATAAAATGAAGCCTGGAAGCACAGCTTTCTGATGCAGTTTACCCCGTGGGAATATCTGCCCACAGTGTGGAGATATCATCCATACAAGTGAGATTTGCATTTGGCCAGTTTTTTGACCGGGGGGTCAAAATTAAGTGATTTGACATTCTAGTACCTTGTATGGCCTCCCTTGGCCTTAATAACCGCAGCACACTGTCTGGGCATACTCTCTATGAGCTTCTGGCAGACTTCCACCTCAATCTTCCCCCACTCCTCTGCTGCTCTGTCCCACAATTCATAAACTCCAGCAGGGGGTGCATTATAACCTGTAAGTTGGCTTTTGAGGTGTTTCCAAAGGTTCTCAATGGGGTTGAGGTCAGGAGACTGGGCAGGCCACTCCATAACCTCAATACTATTGTCTTTGAGCCACCTGGTAGCCAATTTTGATGTGTGTTTGGGGTCGTTATCTTGTTAGAAAATGAATTCATCAGAGGAAAGGTTGAGATTTTCCCTGCTGATTGGCAGATGCTCCTCCAAAATGTCCACATACTGCTGGGCATTCATCCTCCCCTCAATCTCCACAAGTTGCCCCACACCATTCCAGCTCATACATCCCCAAACCATTATATTCCCTCCCCCAAACTTCACTGTTTCTTGCACCTCTCGCTCCAGTAGTGGATCTCCCTTTGTTTTCCACACATATGACCTCCCATCTGACCCATATTGGTTTACTTTGGACTCATCTGTGAACATAACCCTCTTCCAATCCTCCACTGTCTAGTTCACATGCTTCTGTGCCCATGCCAACCTGCCCTACTTGTGATGTGGCTTGAGTAGTGGAATAAAAGTCCAGATTCAAGACTAATGTTGATCAGTTGGTAAGTGTGAAAAGATGGAAATGCAACAGCCATGAACATACATTGTTGCAACAAAGATCTTGTGATTTATGTAGATCCTACTTCTGGTTATCTATCCAACTTGGTGGGCTGTCCACCAGATATGACCAGCTACAGATTTTAGTCAGTTAGTTGGGGCAGTATATGCTCAGAAAAAATCAAACCTGCCTGTCAGCAAGGTCAATAAAGAGGAATATATGACAGAAATGATGTGGAAGGGTCGGTTCTCTCGCTGCCTCAGGCCTTGACGTAAACCAGACAGGGTGTTTATTATTGTCTTTGTGTACTGTACAGTAAGGCTAGGTAAGGCAGGTGAGAGATCGATAAGAAGGAAGGGAAACAAAGGTGAAGGAAAATTTGTATCTATGTATCACGTGTGCTTTTGTGGAGTCTACCTTCTATATAGAGTAACGTGCCGTTACACCCTCCCCCTCAAAAGACAAATGAAAATGAGTGCATATATCATAAGTAGCATGGAAAAAGCATAGATGGAGTATGAGAAATGGATCTGGTAAGTGCAGCTGGAAGTAAAATTGAACTAGTAGTGGACCATTTGTCACGCCAATCAAGGTAATGTGACTGGTCCCATCATGCCATGTGCCCAAGTCTAAGCAGACACTGGACCTTTCTCCAGATGATAGCCAGTCTGTACCGCCGGTTTATACACGACGCCTCTTTACACAAGGTGGCTGATTGGTACAAAGCTGTGAGATTCTCCAGGTCTTGTGGTGCTGAGGGACTATTCAACACCCTCAAACTACACAAAAAGGCCCTACCAACGCCTTCAGATGCCTACACATTCAGGAAGCATCTAATGATTTTGTTACCAGTGAGTTATACTGCTGCCTTAACCAACATTCACAAGGTTACGGCTAAACAATCCATGTTAGCGGAAATCATGGAAGCCGCACTGACCATTGAACAAGGTGAGACAGCTGGCAAGTATTACCAGGAAGCCTGCCAGAAGCTTGAGAAGAACAACTGTAGACATTCCAGATCCCGTAGGCAGTCCAGATCTCGCCGTTGATCCCAATCCGAGGAATATCACAACTGTGGTCAGAGCCCAAAGGGATACCAAAGACGTGATGGGTTGCCAAAGAGACTCCAAAAAGTTGATGGTAGACGATACAGTGTAAAGCCAAACTCTGTACGTCGGGATGAGTGACCGGAGTTCTTCCCAAGGCATGACAAGTACAAGGATCAGCCACGGCCTAGGGATTGAGAGGAGAACAAACCTTTCATGAAACCTGACTTTGGTGGGGCTTCCAAACTGTATATTAACAAGAACCAACCTACCCAATTATTCAAGATGACTGACTCAGAAGGCAAACAACATTTCTTCAGAATGGCCACCAAGGAGGAAATACAAGAAGGTCATACCAGCATGCAAGACGACGACCCTAATGGTGAAAAGGTATGGGACAGACATGAGAACAAGTCAGAGGTTGAAAGGCAAGATTCTGCCTCGGACAGGAGTTATCCGCCTGGCCCAGGTGGAGGGTCCCAGTACATCGATAGTCCCAGCGAATATGCTGGTTTCATGCATGATGACGGCTCATACAATGGTGGATCCAAAGATGAGGACTACACACACATGGGAGAGTCTGATCGGGTTGCTGCAACCTGGGACGATGATCCTGGGTACGAAACTACATACCAGTCTTGTCAATCCGATGTTTCCAGCGATACGGAGAAGGAGACTCACCTCAGACTTGATTTCAATGAATATTTCCATTCTATCACAACTGATGAGAACAGTGGAGCTATAGCCAATGTTAAACCTGTACAAGTATGTTCAACGGATGCTATTACATGCCCGAAGTGAACCTCGGCCCAGAAAAGATGCTCAGCAGCTTGGGTTGAACTTAATGGTGTCAAGGCTATCACGCTGTTCAACAGCGGTAGTACAGCGGATGCAATTAGCCCCGACTTTGCCAGAACAGCAAAACTATGCACTTATTGGCTGGAAAATCCAGTTACGTTCCAGCTTGGTACCAAGGGAAGTCGATCCCACATCACCTATGGGTGTACTACAAGGTATTCACTCACGTCATTGACTGAAACTGTTGCAGGGAAAGAATACTTTGACGTGGCCGATATAGACCGGTACGATGCAGTGGTCGGTACTGTCTTCATGCGCCGTCACAGTATTCTACTAGATTTCAAAAGAGATCAGATTTGCACTGACAAGTCGTCATTCCTGACCCTTTCTGAGGGGGAGGAACTCGTAGAGTTGGCTCATAGAGCTGTAAAACGAGTACAAGCCGAGAACTTTCACCTCAAAAACAGGGAAGAGGTTGAGGTACGTCCCAGACCAAAAGGGCATGGTACCACCCTCTCGGAAAATGTCCTCAAAACTAGAAAAAAGAACCAGAAGTCAGAGCACTGACTATATGGAAGTCAAGTGTGCACACAGTCATTGGTGAATAACCCACCAACACACAGAACCAGCATTGAGGAAGCTATGGATGAAGATAATAAATACAAAAAACCTACCTTGAATCGTCACCTACCAGTTTTGTTGAGTCCTGATGATTGCATCAACATTGAGGATCTTTCTGTAATGATAGAATGTGCCATCAAACAAAGAGAACCTGTACCGATAGACGATCTACGCAATGAACTCATTTGGATACAGCACCAGCAGATAACAAGACCCAATGGAGAGTCAAAAAATGAACAATTGAATCCTATGAACGACTCACCAGGTCTAGTAAAATACACCAAATCTATGGCAGGCGTGGTTAGACCGATATGTGGATATGATGGGGGGTGTACCTGAATGACCACCACCGTTTCGAGAGGTTAACCACACCATCCTGCTCATTGACCCAGACAAGAGGTACTGCTACTACATGCCAAGATGTCCTGACTTGCTGCGCAATCAGCTCTCTGAGAAAATTGAGAGGTATATGCAAGCAAGCTGGTGGAAACCTAAACCAGTTTCACAAGCTGCACCCATGTTGTGCATCCCAAAGGACGGGAAACTTAGAACCACAGTGGATTGTCATCAGCGAAATGATAACACTGTGAAAGACGTTACCCCCTTACCTGATCAAGACCAAGTTCAGATACAAGTTGCGGGTGCTAAATACTGTTCAAAAATTGATTTATCAGACGCCTATGAGCAAGTACCTATAGTTCCAGAAGATGTGGATAAAACTGTGTTCTCAACAGTAATGGGAACATTTATCAGCTATGTTATGCAACAAGGTGATATGAATGCACCGTCTACCTTCCAGTGCCTCATGGATACCATTTTCCGTGAATACATCGGGGTCTTTATGCATGTTTACCTAGATGATATCTTTGGCTTCAGTAATTCAATTGAAGATCATGAGAGACACCTAGGACTTGTGTTTGAGAAGCTCTGGGAAGCACATCTATACCTCAAGTCAACCAAAGTTGAGCTATACACCGATATCTTGGATTGCCTTGGTCACCGCATCGACAAGAACGGACTTCATGCAGACACTGACAAGGTTGAAAGGATCCATAATTGGCGTACACCACAGAACTACAATGACGTCCAGAAGTTTCTTGGACTCGTCAATTATCTCCAGCATTTCCTACCAGACGTTTCTGCTTGGAGCACCCCGCTATCTGAAATATCCAAGAATAATCAACCATTCTTTTGGCGTCCAATTCATGACGTATGCTTTCAGCATATCAAGGATTTGCTCCCCATCCTCAAGTCTGTTGACCCAAGCAGTCCAGAGCCCATTTGGGTAGTTTGCGATGCGTCAGTATCGGGGGTAGGTGCAGTATATGGTCAGGGGCCAACCTGGCAGTCGTTGAGATGTGCAGGCTTCATGTCAAAGAAGTTCACGGATGATCAACACAACTACCGTGTATCTGAAACCAAGACACTCGCTATACTAGAGGCTCTTCTAAAGTGGGAAGATAAATTAATAGGCTACAAAATTCACATTGTGACTGACCATCAAGCTCTTGAGGTTTTCAAGACCCAGAAAAAACTTTCCAGCCGTCAAATGAGGTGGATGGAGTACCTATCCTGCTTTGAGTTCGACATCACGTATATCAAAGGTGTCACCAACAAGGTGGCTGACATCCTATCCAGATATTATGAGTCTGATGAACAAGACGAGGCACATGCACCTAATGAATATGTCAGTGCTGATGTCCGAATTGACAAACTGGGAGAGGACTTACCTTCTAGTCGAACACTTCAAGGCATCACGGAAGATGCGAGATTTAGTTGAGCTGAGGGATATTGAGGCTGCTGAACTAAAAAAGGCCCAGGAACCTGACTTACCAGAGTACACAGTACCACCAGCAGTCAATCCTACAATATTGGACTCCCGAGCCAAAGGTCCAAATCTGAGGTCCAAGTTTGACGCTAGTCCAGATTTCATGAAGGACCTATGTGCGTATTATAAGACCAACACTATGTTCAGTAAGGTGTTGGAAATACCAGACAATTACCCTAGGTTCATGGTAGATGTAAAGACGGGTCTCATCTGGACCAGGAATCTAGCAGGTGAACGTGTTTTGTGTGTACCCAAATCACCACATAGTGTTGATAAGTCACTACGCATCTTGATCCTTGAAACGGGGCATGAAGTAGTTGGCCATTTCAGGTCCCAGCATACAGCAGATTATATTTATTGCTGGTATTGGTGGCCAGGCATATATTCTATGACTGAGAAGTTCTGTCAAACCTGTGAGAAATGCAATCAATCCAAATCGAGTAACCAGTCTCCAGCTGGGAAATTACACCCGCTACCAATTCCAACTTGCCCATGGCAGTCCATAGGTATGGACTTTTTTGGGCCCTTCCCTGAAGTAAAGGGTTATAACTATTTGTGGGTTACCATCTGTCATCTCACCAACATGGTCCATTTGGTTCCATGCCATACCAGCAATACGGTGATTGACCTATCGCTTAAATATATTCAAGAGATTGTTAGGCTGCATGGGCTACCCACATCTATAGTGTTGGATCGTGACTCGAAATTCACATTGAGATGGATGTTGGGGGCCAGACTCTTAATGTCGACCTCATTTCACCCCCAGACTGATGGGGCTACAGAAAGGGCTAACCAATCGGTAGCTCAGATTTTCCGTGCATCTGTTAGACCAGATCAACGAGACTGGTTGGTGAAAGTGCCAACCATTGAATTTGCAATCAATTCCAGTGTTAGTGAATCCACGGGATATGCACTGTTCAAGCTCAGTTACAGGTACATACCATCCATGTTGTTTGACGCTCAGGGAGATGATGGAACTCCGCCAGGTGTTCAAGCCTACCTAAACCAAGCAATGCATAACCTCTATGACACTCACGATGTGATCATAGAAGCCTGTGTATTTCAAACTCATAATGCAAACAAACAACATACCAAAGAGCTGGAATTAAAGACCGGCGACAAGGTGTACCTGTCCACCAAGAACCTAACATTACCCTGAGGTCGAGCATCAAAACTGTTACCAAAATATATTGGTCCCTACACAGTTTTGGATGCCAAACCCAAGAGTTCAACGTACCAGTTGGACTTGCTGGAGAACCTATATGGGAAAGGAACTCACAACCGATTCCATATCAGCTTACTCAAGCCATACCAACCAAACGATGAATTGCTTTTTCCAAATCGCTCAAGGGCCAAACCATATGATTTCAGGGTTCCAGACAACAAAGAGGAATTTGTCGGTTCCATAACAGGCCATAAATGGGAAAAGAATAAGTGCCTGTTTGAAAGACACTGGTCTTTAGGGGATATTACCTGGCAGCCGTATTTGACAGTGTCCCACCTAAAGGCACTGGATGAGTATCTGCAGCGTTTTGGTGTATCTCGTTGGCAAGACTTGCCATGGAATCGCACCATCACAAAAAGGAAATAACCCTCAGATATGTGTTGCAGAAACGGGTGGTGCACAATTTGAAATTAGGGGAAATACCAGTCGCAGAACGTTCGGGACTCAGAACAACGGTCCTTCTGTGAATGCTCTGGGAGGTTTTAAATCCTATACATGATCAGGCTCTGCAATCATATTGGTTTCTGACTCTTCCCATTTCTGCTTCCCCCAGTTCCAGCTGCACAGCTGCTTCACCAGATCATTCTCTTCTCGCATTCTCTGCCTTCTACAACCAGCATGGATCCTGAAGGTTTCTACCTCGCTCAGTGCTCAATTAAAGATGGGGGAGGGACCTATGGACAGAGTCAAGAGGATCAAAAAACCAGCCTACACCTTCAAGGCTTGCCCCAATATTGGCACCATCAAATGCATCCACTCGGATGGTTCCAGATGTACGGATTTGTTCAGACACCTCTGCCTCACGTTTGGAGACAAGGTCCCAGAGTATTTGGACACATACAACAATATGAGGGACTATTTTCAAGTCGAGCTCAAGAGGAGAATTGGGTTGCTGGAAAGACGAATTGGTGAGCTCGAATCTGAACTAGAAGACCAAGACAAACTGTCTACTGGCTTTAAACCAGCTCCAGGCCATAAGCGCAAGATGGCTGATGAAGAATTGTCCCAGATGGACGTTGATATGGTGCCACCAGCAAAACGTACCAATCAGACACAATCCCAGTATACCGTCCCAGCTTCTAAGGTTATTGACATTGTTTCACACATTCGATTTGATGTGGTCAATGCAGAAGCCAGGTTTACCTCTGTTGATCTGGTCCTCGTTGTTGAACACGCCCTATTCCGAGCACCATCTACTCTCCAAACCAACCACCACCTTTCCTGGGATCTCCGTTTGGGACGGCTGATACCTACCCTTGAGGCCAAGAGCCATGCCCGCAATGGGATGTTTCCAGGCCTTATTCCATTCATTGGACAGCCAGCTGGTGCTCAGGTGTTTCCTGCTATGACCCAAGAGTTTTCACAGTTGGTTTCTGACGCTCAAACCCCTGGCAGTGTCATCCCAGTTTTCAAGTTGTGCTTGATGTGATCCACAGCTTCACTCATCCAGCACCTTCACCGTATTGCACCCAGCCATGTTCCAGAGCCTACCGGTATTGTCAAGAAATGCCTAGAAACCTCCACAGCCATTCATTGGATCCAATTCCCTACCTTCATCGACGTGCAATGAGCTATGCGCCCCGATGACAGTCCAGTAAAGTGGGGTTCTGGACCGCTTCCACGAGTTCCCATCATTGCTGCTAATCCACCACATGATGCAAGCAATGAGCAGGTCATACAAGGTGCATTCATGCATTATTCACATACCTCTCAGCTTGGAGTATTCCCCACAGGCTCGGGATACGCTTTCGAAGCAAACACTCACGGTTACCGGTTCTACCTCTCATTCTCCCCTTTGAACGATGGCAGCAAGGATTCTAAGACGTTGTTGTCTAAATACAAACTCACCTGCATCACCTTACTCACCAATGTGGGACTATACAAGGGCTTTGTTGACAACCTCACCGTCCCTCCTATCTGATCCCACGCTCCTGCTACCAAGGCTGATGTGGTCAATTGTCGTTTGTTTGCAGTGTTCCTGGCACATCATGGTGTAACAGTTGACAAGGTGGGCCAGTACATCTTGTTTGAGATGATGTACTGCCTACACGTTCATTGCCTCACCTACTTCAACAACAATGTCCGCCGTCATTACGCCCAGATCTTTGTGTCTGCTCAATATTGCCTCCTATTCTATCCCGTGCCCATTCCATCCAGCGCCTTTTACCAGGTTCCATTGCATTGGAAGTTGTGGGAGATCCAAGAGTACTGCTGTAAGCAAGCCGTATTGCATAGGTGGAAAGACTCCAACAATCCCAGGCTCCCATCTTCCGACTACCTCATACCTCATCTCGAGCAAAAGCCAAATCAGGACGACTCCCCTAGCAACCCCACCAATGCGATGGCTGCCATGAACAATGATGACGAGTGAAGTCAGCCCACTCAGGAGTCCCTGTAAAGGGTCATCTGGGTCAATGTTGTCTGGACGGGCTCAATTACCTCCTCATAATGTTTGAGGGTGGCACTCTTGAGGAAGGCAATGGTAGCACTTGTTCTCTGAATATCCACAGAGGTGCGTACATATTCATTGCGAGATGAACTCCATCTCACTTCTCATCCACACAAGTCTGCAGCATTTGACCAACGAACGAGCGTGTGGACCCAATCAAAGAATGCAGTCATATCATCATCCCCGTAATAAGAGGGTGGTTTTGGTAAAGACTGTATCAACGTTTTCTGGACTTCAACGTTTCCGTGGAGTGGCTTGCAGAAAAGGTAAGCTGTGATTAATTCTTCAATTGGTTTGAAAGCAGCTTCAAGCATTTCGTCTTCAGAACGTGGAGTGGGGTCATACACCCATTGCTTGTGTTTGCTCAATGCTGGATCGACCGATGTGAATCAAGCAACGCCTTCTTCACGTTTCACTTGTATGGGTTCAGGCTCAGACTCGTTGTCCGAACATCCAGAACTGGCACTTGGTTCATCTGGATCACTAGGATCATAACCACCGCCAGGTGGATCACCAGAACTATCTGGTTCACGGTTCATATGTGGTGGTAAATCCTGATGGTTCTCATCCGTGTGGTCATTATCATTACAACAGTTATTGTCCCCATGATTGTTACCATTCCTATTTGGACGGTGTGCCCTTGGACAATATGGCCCAGTGTTTTGGTTACTTGGATGGTTTGTCATGGCTGGACAATGGTTAGGATTAGGATCATTGAGACTAAAAGGGACTGGATACATGGTACATAGTTTCTTCACTTCCGACCATTCAATGGGGCAAATTAGTTGGATGATGTCTGGGCAAAGTTCATGGTTCACTGTGTCATTGTCCTCGTCAATGACAATACCTTGTTCTCCCACATATGAGAAGCTTGTGCTCGCAAGATCCTCTTCACACATCATGTGAAGGACATATCTGCAACGTAGTTCCAAGTGGTAATCTTGCAAGAGAGACTCGGTCGCTGTACGCTGATGCAATTTTGTAGATACTGAGTCGCGAGAATGACCTCTTGGGAGGTTACGTCTCAGTGGTGAAACCTCTTGGACTTTGGAGTCCTCAGCCAAGTTGGTTGGAACAGATGATGGAGCACCACCGTTAGGTAGGCGCAATACAGGCAATGGCTGTTTTCCGAGTCTGATAGCTGCGCGGTTCGTCTCCTCAACAACAGCACTCAACTCGCGTGATGATCTATACTTGACATCAACAAATAAATCTTCCGATGATGGGGTACTGGAAGCTGGTGCATTGTTTCTAACAGTGTTCTCCAAGCTGCTCTCAGATGGCTCTCTCAAGTTAGGACTGGCAGTAGCGTTGGTATTAGATGGTATAGATGACCTTCTAGTAGGGGTAGATGGCTGTATATCACTGGTAGCTGACATGTTAGGCACACTGGTATTATTACTAGATGAAACGATAGCATTTGTCGCTTTTCCTCCACTAGCGAGAGGTGGCCTTGTACGCCAGTCTGTGTTCACGGTCTCAGTGGTGGCTAGAGACAATGGAGGTGCCCCACGAGCACTGGTAGTGGCCGTTTTTGTAGTCGAAACTCAAGCCGTGGTGGTGGACATGGTGCTGGAGCTGACTGGAGATGGTGTATCTAGGTGATAAGGGAGATTTGATGAGTTTTTGGCAAGGAAATGAGAAGTTTCTTGTGTATGGAAGGGGTGTTTTTTGGGCAGATTGGTTATTGGGGAGGATCAAAGGTTGGCGTTGGGGTGTTTTTGAGAGGTGTAAAGCTAAAAAGCAATGTAGAGTGACAGAGACAATAGACTGAGGTTCAAATAATGTGTAAGGGTCAGTTCTCTCGTTGCCTCAGGCCTTGACATAAACCAGACAGGGTGTTTATTATTGCCTCTGTGTACTGTATGGTAAGGCCAGGTAAGGCAGGTGAGAGATCAATAAGAAGGAAGGGAAACAAAGGTAAAGAAAAATTTGTATCTATGTATCACATGTGCTTTCATGGAGTCTACCTTCTATATAGAGTAACATGCCATTACATGATTGCAGCCACAGTATTGATGTTAAGTGACCTCATATAGAGGATCAACCTGGTGTTGATGAGCTGCAGTCTCTATGGCAACAGCCACAAATGCTGTCACTGGCAAGAGAGCAGGAATCAACAGGGGGACTTTGTTATATGTACAAGCTACTCACCATCTGTAACAAGCACAACAAAGGCAAAAGGATAGAGGATTGACTTGCTATATTCCCATATCACCTAGCAATGGTAAACCTAATGGAGGTATAAGGTCCTCAACTCTGCACATCCACTGCTGTTGAAAACCCTCATTGGTTCGTAAACTGTTTACAAACCCTGCACCTCTTCTGGAACTTGAAGCCATTGGAATCAAAGTGTGTGTTCTAACTACCTACATATACAATAGAAACCAACATTCATATGGTTTCTACCAACGAAGTTCAAGTAGATGTCATTGGCTTTCTGTGAGAATGTTGTTTGAAGCCCGCTCAACTTGAGCACGACTTGCGCTTAAGTTGACTTGAGTTGACTTAGTACTGACAAGAGACTCAAATAAGAACAAACCTAAGTTAAGCTATGTCTAAGTCTACCTAAGTTACTTAGCCCAAAACATAAGTAAGTCTACAGTAGATTTTTGAACCCTTACCCAAAGCAATGGAACATATAAATATAAAACTGATATATTGTGATCCTTGACACCTGGGGTCACAAGATCTTGATGCAGATAATCACACCCTATTGAGAGTGGACCATAACCTGAAAGAGTGAGCTCCTGCATCTAGATCAGATGATACACAGGGAGTCAGAGCTAAGTATATATAGCTGGTAGAAACAAAGTAATACAAACCTCCTCAAGCCAGATACAACATGGTAAAAAGATGAGGAGGTGGAAGGGAGATGTGATACTAATGTACAATACAGACATGTGGTGCACTATATATAAGATAATCCCTGCAAGTCTCTCCCAATGTGCTGTTCTAAAGCACTAGATGCTAAGGCTTTGGATACAGAGACAGCAGCAGTAGAAGTCATCTAGCAGAGACAACAACAGAGATAGCAGAGACAGCAAGCAGAGAACAGAAGCAGATAATAAAACTGGTCCCAATGACAAGTTAGATACATTGCAGATAAAGGGAGAGACAGAAGTAACTACTCACCTGGTCCCAACAACAAGAGGTCAAGATGAGGGACCAGGTGTAAAATACCTAGCTTATATACCCAGTCAGTGATCTGTGATATGAGCTGTGAACAAGTAGAGAAAGATAGAAAGAAACAACAAGAAAATAATAGTAGTCAAGGTGTAAGACAATAATGAGTCTGGAACAAGTAACTGATGAGTGGAAAAGAATAATAGGAACAATTGAAGGAATAAGTTATGAGGGCAATCTGAAAGAACAATAGTGAGGGAGGAAATGATGTGGGAGAGGGGAAACAGGCATCTGGTAGGCATCAAAGTAACAAATGGGCATAAAAGGGGGAACAGACATCTGGTAGGTGTCAAAGTGACAAATAGGTGCTAAAAGGGGAATGGATGCTAAGAAAGGAAAAGATAGGGGGGAAAGTGGCACTTCATGACAATGTGCCCAACAACTCAAATAGCAAGATAACAAATGAAAAGATTTACTAATCAATTAGCACAAGTATTTAGTAACAACCAATATATAGTATAGTCCAGAACTGGTCAGGAAGTTATGTAAAAAGAACAGAAGAGCCATGAGGGCACAAGGAATAGTTTAGTACACTGCTGCTAGATGGACTGAGCAATGGTAGTAAACCAAGACCTTGACCAATGCCCCTGCATATATATACCACACCTTGACCTCACACCAAATCTTGAGCCACATTTCAGGGTTGTTTGTTCAACATCTTGATTCTCTCTACCATGCTTCTTGCTTCAGCTCCCACAAGAGATTGTTGAAAGTTGATAGTGCCACAGGCAGCCATGGATTGCTGTTGAGAACAACTTGCCCCTTCAGCAAATTGTAGTGTTGACACCATTTGTTGAACACTTTCCACAGCTTGTCCATATGCAATCCGTACAATTATGAGTGTTTGAGCAATCCCCTAAAATATCAGGCACATTAGTTGACTTAACCAGTTGAATGGGAGGGGGAGTACAGACTGCCATCTGAACACCAATGACACTGAGGTCAAAAGGCATCATACCCATACGGTTGGGATCTATGATTGGTGGAAGAACAACAGTAACCACTGCCATAATGGAGTAAATAAATCCAGATTCAAGGCTAGCACCAATGGAGGAATCAATGAGTGACAAAACACAAGATACAAAAGCATACATTGTTGCAACAAATATCTTGTATCTTGTGTAGACCCTACTTCCAGTGATCTGTCCTACTTGACGAACTGTCCACCAGATACGACCAGCTACAGGGTGCAGTTAGTCAGCTGAAGAGGCATGTGCATGAAAATAAGTGCACATACCTGTTAGCAAGGTCAGCAAAGAGGTATATACAGCAGAAATGGTTGCAAGCACATCCATGATGTAATGGGACCTCATATAAAGGGCATCATCGTGGTGCTGATAGGCTGCAGTCAGAATTCCACAAACCACAAAGGCTGTCACTGGTAAGATAGTGAGAATTGGGCACCTTTAGGCTTTGTTATATGTACAAGTTACTCACCATCTGACACAAGCACAACAAGAGCAAAAGGATAGAGGATCCACTTGTTATATCCCCACATAACATAGCAACGGTGAACCTAGTGGAAGTAAAAGGTCCTCAAGTCTGTGGATAGACTGTTGTTTGAAGAACATACCAACAAGTAGTCAAAGATACAGCTAGGTGGTGACCCAATTAGTCTTGGAGATGTGTGAAGAGTGAAAAGGTTACCTTATTATAGCGGAGGAAAATAGACCCAAACCCCTTTTTGTGAAGTGTGATGACCTCAGTATTCACACCCCACATCTATGGAAATCAACTCAAAAGTACGCACAATCGTGCAGCCCATTCAGAGGGCCTGTCCCCCAGGAGTTCTTTGAGGTAAGGGATAAAACTATTTGTCTTGATAGCTTTGAACTCATCAAGAGTCTGGTCTATGCAGATCCACACCATGGTAGCATCATAGATGGTGGTCAGCACATACACAGTGATGATCCACCTCATGTATGATCTTGAGGCAGAAGATTCACGGCGGTGCCAAAGAACATTGAGAGACAGCCCAAATATGATGATGTACATCCCTTTGAATAACCCACTTTAGTAGTAGCCTTGCATGGGGAGCGACATGAGTTCCTGCCTACCATACACAAGGAACATCACCTGTCAAAGGTAACAAAAAAATTATTAGTCAAAAGAGGTAGAGCTGCACAGTAATGATGAGGAGCATACTGATAATGTGGCAACAGGTTGAACAATCACTTTTTCAATAGAGGTGAAAGGTTCCACAACTTGTTTTGCAATTTCTTGTTCTGAGGCCATGACGTGCAGACTGAGCAGTCGTTTTGCAAACTGGATGGAAGGCTGGGATAACTGAGTCAATCACCTACTCCCAGTTTTATCACCTGGTGGCTGATATTATGATGGGTGTAGCCTCTTTGAGCATAAGGGATTCTATATCAGGAGCAGCGGGCGATATGCAACAGAGTTTCTGTGATGTCCAAGAGGGCCTATCACGGTCACCCGAATTGGAGCACACTATACGCGACCGCCTGATCAGTCACACTGGTGAGACCCCCGGCGGATCGGTAATTTCCCAAACGCCATAGGCCAAACAGTGAGGGCAAGGTATCTATCCATTTGAAAGCCGTTGTAGAGCCGTATAGTAGTTTTCCTATCAAATATTGATCGCTAGTGAGCCAAATATCGATATTCGAAAGTTCCGAGAGCTGTATATAGGAAAGACCTCTTCCGTACTGATGTGAAACATGCCTAAGATCAAAGTCGTCCTACAAGGCCTCACTTCCCTACCATCGTCACCGCAATTTATGCGTGGGCAAAGCCAATGATGAAACTTCCTGATCTATATCATACTTCTGTTGATCATTCTAAATTTGTATCCCCTGAATCGCTGTAATCTTTAATCTCAAACTCGATGATGGTAAGATGAGCTGACCGTGCCTTATAGTTTGACTGGAAGAGAGGCTTTCTGATTCTGTTGGTTTCCGGAGGAGCAATGTTAGAGGAATGATGATAGCTCAGACCAAGTTGGAGCCTGGAGGTCTATAGGAACTCGGTTGTGCCTGCTGCAAATGGGCCAGGGTTGCCAACGACTATGAGGTGTCTGCCGAACGAGTCCACCCACCTCCGTCGCGTTCACACCGTTCGGGTCTCTCTCAAATAGTCGCTGCTCCTTTCCAATGAATTGATCACAAAGTTCAGTTGGTCAATGCCACATTTCCATAGGATCTCAGATCAACAATGTCAGCGAGACTGGGTACATTCTGGTATCTCCCTTCACTGGTCCTAGGGAGAAAGTCATATAGAGACAGGTGACCTTATTACAGCTCACAGAACATTTTCTCAACCCCTCCAGCACATTCAGAAGCTCTCGTCAGCTACCTTAGCAGCCAATCTCAACTACCTCTTCTCGACAAACTCATATTCGCAAGGTACGCTGACGCTCGCAGCGAGGGCTTGCCTAAAGGCATCCGGTGTTACACCCAAAAGAGATGTTTGCTACGCTTCCAGATCAAAACCAGCGCTACATTATTATTATGGCAATTGATGGAAACAATAGTTTCCCGAGATTGGCCGCGTGGGTGCTTCTTGATCGGAGATGAGGAGGGAACAAGTTTCGGGACGGTTTCGGGAGGATATAAGCTTCTTGGGCGAGCACGACAATGCTTGGAGGCGATCTGAGATCAATGAGAAGGGTGCACCATGGAATGGTCCTAATTGTTATGCATGTTCATGGTGAGTTGCTAGCGTGCTTTCCTTCCCGGTTTTGTTGTACTGATCTACTATTCCAACTACATTGACAACGTGTAGTTCTACGATGAAATTCTGTACATCATCACAGACGAGCCGAACGACCCACTTCCGTCCTTCAGAGCGATCGTCAAGGTCAAGAATTGGTTACAGCATAGTCGTTAGAAGTACGTCTCAACGAACGAGGCAAAGAGTAACCTAGGCTTGTTCATAGGGACGTAAGCTAGGGTTCTCGCCAGTTTTTTGGCACCAGTTCAGTCACATCTTTCTTGTTATGCACAAGATTGCTACGGTACCAAGTACGTACGCGTCTCCCTTTCCTTTCTTCCTAGTCAAATCAACCTGATGCACACCTTCTGTTTCCAGATACCTCGACGGTATTTGGTCCAAAGAGGATACATCATCATGCCTATATTAACTTGACAACCCGACCGATCCACCCAACCTCCTAACAATCTCACCCCCTCAACCACGCGAGGAACCCACAAGATGGGGTGGTAGCCGCTGAAAGCGATCTGATACAGGACATCACCCGTATCCACAGAAAGCTGCCTTTCCTCCTGTGAGCGGTGCGGGTGAATCTTGAAATATTTCTTTGGTATTGCATCGGGGAAGGGTGCTTGCGAAATAGTGATTGTGGCAATGCGCCCCGGCTGAATGGTACTGGTTAGCTCGACGAATTAAGGAAGAACCCTTGAAATCTCAACGTGAGCGGGCTGTGAAATGTAAAGCATACCGTCCCCGGGAGCTTAGTACCCCGAAACTCTGTCCAGGTCAAAAGCACTTTAGGTTCTTGCAAGCGTGGTACTCAAGGGTGGCAAGTCAAAAGTCCGATCGTTGCTTCGGGTCCGATACCTGGAGGTTGATTTGCAGGCCGAGCACAAATAGGTTGGAGGACGAAGATGTCTGGATCACAATAGCCAACAGATAAAGTGTCACAGAGCATCGCTACGGAGCAAACACGAAAGATGATACATGGATCAGAATAATAGACGGCAGGGAGCGTATCTGGTCAGTGCAGGTAAGGTCGAGGGAAAACATCAAATAAACAGCGACGTGCGTTGAGAAGCGACAACAGAAACGAAAATAAATGGGATAAGACCCCAGATACGCGAGACAGAGGACTTTCTCAGCATGGATTCACCCGTTGGACGAGATACCGGGGATCATCGTCACTGTGGATGGCGGAAGCGGTCTCTGGGAAGGAGGTGGTGACTGTGGTGATTGAGTAGTGCGAGGGGTTCGCTGTTCCTGCGGGGAAAAGAAAATTTCCGCGCGTTGAGGAACAGCTTGGCCAAGATAGGATGGTGGGTTTGGCTTAGACGGAACCTCCAAGCGTGTCTCCTGTACCTCCATCGACCATGTTGTTAGTGGCTCCTTCTCAGCAATTCGAAATTGACTGGTGGGGCACCGTGCCTGTCGTAGCTGGAAGACCGCCGTCTTCATTCTCTCGTTCGTCGCCATCATTGCCCATAATCCCTCCCAACCCCTTCTTCTCCTATGCCTCCAAGGCCTTCCCAATCGATACCAGCAGCTCTAGCTCCTACTCATTTTACGGAACGATGCAACGGATATTTGATGTACATATCTATCATTCCTATGCATATTTCAGAGACGCGCAGTGTTGTCGGTGAGAGCGCCGGAAGGCCGGTAGGGAAGACGAGATTCTCACGTTGATATCTATATAGCGGATGGATTTGAAGATAGTCCACCATTGTCCGCCGGCAGTACCTAGACAACATCCTTGGCCCAATACTCATCGTTGCCAGAGCCTCTCTGAACGATATTGCCGACATGAACCGGGCAATCTGGATGGAGGACGCTGCTAGACGAAGGCGAATAGACCGGGACAGCTCGGTTGAATAGTTGATATGGGACTCGGTCGTCAGGTATGTTCTGCTCTATCGTTTTTGTCTCTTTTGCCCCCACATTACGTCGCCAACAGAGAGTTTTATGCGCTTACAGGGGCTACGTTCATTACTGGGGTCGCACATATGACGATGGTCAATGCACATTGCTCGTAACTCCACACCCACCTCCCATGTCGACTCGACATCTTCAAGACAAAAACCAGCAATGTCTTCAGGCCAGTTCAAATATCCCTCAAGATTCACCAACCCGTAGGTATAGCGATGTTGATCTTTTCGTCGCAGAGATGTTGGATTTATCGAGAGCTTTCCACATGTGGTACGTACCCAAATCATCTTCCAACACTACTCAAATTCAGATCTCACTCAGATCCACCCAATTCATTGCATCAGCCAAACGCCTCGACGCTCTCTCTTCAAACGATGCCACGACTCTCCCAAAGCCACGTATATCTCTTAATTCCGCCAAACTCAATCGTTCCAATTTACTCAACACCTCAATGTTTGCACATTGGCCTCCGAATCAGCCCTCTCAAAGCACTTTATACTCATCGCACTGGCGGTCGCTCTCAGGAATTTTAGAGGGAAAGTCGAACGATTATCAAGCTAGAATGAAGAAATTCGGCTGGTGGTGAATCGAGATGGTCCGAACGAGAACTGGGCTTGGGTAGTGTAGAGCAGTGTAGACTTAGAGGATGTACGTATCATCGAGAATACTCTCGATAATTCCGCAGAAAAACATCGGCGTACATCTGACTTGGCAGATTTTGAGGATATTGGAATACATCAGAGGTGGTAGGCTGGGAGGTGGTTATTGGTGAAAGGAAAGGCACGGGACAACAGTATCTACAATGGTTGAGCGCTTGAGCTTCCATGACGCGTCGGCGGTACTTACTACTCAGACGCGTCCTGGGAACATTCCGCAGACATGTGATTGTCAGGCGGCTGGAATAATCGGGCCGCGTCTACGCTTCCTTCGCTTCCAAATCCCCGAATTTCAGATCTCGGGTACCCTACGCGATGACGAGCTGCTTGTGCCCATCGTGCCTGTCAGCTGCGAACGCCGAGACTTTATAGCCTCCTCGTTTCTCGGTGACGGCGACGAGGACAAGTAGCTGGCCATGATGATTGCGATGACGATGACACAATGTCACACTGACGACGACCTTTTCTTCCTCTTTACGACTACTACCACCAGCTGCAGATCAGAGCTCTAGCGCCGACTCTGTCTCCGACTCTTCGTTTTCATCTCAGCCTCCCCGTCTTCTGTAATGACAACCTAAGTCCCGTCGTCGACGTCTCTTCTCCAAACAACACAGCAACTCCATCGACGGGTAGAGCTTGGATCGTGATTGAGCAAACCAGATGGCAAAGGTGCGTTCATTCGTCAAGCAAGATGCCATTTTGTTCTCATATGTTCATGTTACGAATACAGACAATTTTCGAATGGCTTGTCCTAGGATTTGCTACCCTTCTCCTCGCAGCCATCGCTCTCAGTAGTCACCAAACCCCGGAATGACGGCGTTTCTCTGTCACAGACTTCCTACTCGAAGAATGGATGTTATTGAAGGTCTCAGATTTCACCTTCGGGTCCTGTCGCTACAGAGCGAGAAGAGCAAGAAAATGAGCTGTTGATATCGATCGGGGGGTTGAAAGGTCTATGGAGGTGACGACGAAGACAAAGAAGGCGGCGGTCCACCAGTCTATGTGAAATCCCGGGAATCGACACCGATCAAGGGAGAAAGCAACAACCCAGTCAACTGACAGTTGACAGAACGGGAAAAACTCAGGCGTGCCATTTTAATTTGAGGCCACTGTCTTATCCTGGTCTTCCTGCCTTCCTAGCCTAACAAAAATTCGTCCTCTGTCCGAAAGGAACGGTCTACACCCACAATCTCGCTATCACCAAGGCATTCCCAGCGACCGCTGATGCTCCGCAGCTTGTCTAACTGGTCAATTCGCGCAGGGAATGTTCTGTCTGCGTGACGAATCCGAGGTCTTATCCCATTTTCCTTGATTCTGTTTTTGTTTTCTCGATGTACGCTACCGTTTGCCTCAAGTTTTCTCGCCTTCTCACTTGCACCAACCGAGACAGACTCCCTACTTCTCAAATTTGTATTTTAAGCATCATTCCTCCGAGTGCCTTCGCTCTGTAACGGCATGTATATCCCTTCATTTGCTATCTGGAGTAGATCATTGACCCCCGAACGTTCTCGTGCTCGCAACCTGTTCATGTCTATCTCGTTAATCAACTCTCCCAGCCTTGCGATAGAAGGAACGACCGAGATTTTGCCGGCTAGCCACTGAGGTGACGATCTCAACGAAAGCATTATCCAGATCGACTTTTTGATTGGCGGTGTGCGTTCCTTCGTGGCCTCTCTTTCCTCAGTTTCTTCATCCGAAATCGTGAGATGGATTACGGCTCACCGAACAAGAATGTGACTTCGGGCGACAGGAAAGTTCAAAGTCTGTTCAATTGCAGGGTTTTAAGCACTTGCAGACTAGGATAAGGTGTAGAATACAGGTACGCCCATTGCCAAGTATCAGACTCACCCCAACTGGCGCAACCAACATTGACATACAGCAACACCATACAAGACCGCCCGGGTATCTAAGCAAAAGACAAGACGTAGGAGAAAGTCTGAAGAGAGACAATGCATGCCAACAGCCTGAACTGTATCCGCATTCTCATACATCGTCCCCAGACTCTCAACGATAGCTCTTCTCGTGTTGCCTCCGTCTCCATGGACTTGAGCGACAACCACACAAAACGTTCTCATTCACCCGCTCACCAAAGTAAACGGCCTCCCGAGTCATCTCCAAACTCGCTCTCGCGTCTCATCTCCCGTACAAAAGCATATAAACAGCCAATACCGGTAATCCGACCTGACAACCTTATTCTGATTGCGATCCGCGAACGTGATGAACACCTCGTCGCAAGTGCAACACCGGATGTTTTTGGGTGAGCCTGAGCCTCGTTTGTTGGCGAACGTTCCGTATACGAATTCGTCGAATATAATCACATTGATCGCACCTGCCGTGACCAGTGGAGGTTATTCTATGCGCCTGAAACGGAAAGGACGATGAGACATGAGATATTGTCTCTAAGACCTGTGTATACAAGGATGTACGGGTAACGGTTGAGAGTGCAATGGATCAACAATAAAGGCAGTCTTTTCCGGAATCCGGGAAAAGGTCATCGGAAATGGCTATGATGGCGGTATAGAACCGAGAATGTCTCGAGGCTGGTGCTGTGTCTGAGTCTCGTTGCTGACCCCCATCAGTATGACAGTGACTGGTCTGTCGGGCTGACGACGATGTTGTTGATCGAAGCTAGCATTAGCAAGCTCAACTTTCGTTAGTTTTGGGTTGGTTTATTGAGGTTCTATACGTAACAATAGAGCGGCAATCATTGGGTGTAAGAGAACCAAATGGGTTGAACGTGACGGAGATGCGCGAAGTACGAGGCAGTCACGATTGTTGATGAGTTCCCGTGGATTTCTGACTTTGAACCGGGCTGCGACCATCACTACCTCACCTTCGCTCCTCCGAAAGCTAACGGGATCCCAATTGTTGCCATATGGCGGCTCTGCCTCGACAATCAGTAAAATTATGGATACGGCCAGCTCACCTCACCATTATCGATCTTAGAACTCTGACGATACTTCGGGATAAATTTAGAGTGATCAACAGAATCATGATTCGAGGTAAATCTGGCTTTGAACACGCGTAAATCACGACGACAGCGGTACTGTTAGAAGTGAGGTGAGGCCTGGCATGAGTGTTTCGAGCTCTGAGCGTGCTCGGCGGATGCTCATCAAGAATTGCATTCTCTGCGGTCTAATCTTGAACATGCAAGATATCATTCAAATTTACGGTGTTTTTGGACCGGCAAGTATCTCACCATCACTCTTTGGCCTAAAGCGTCCGGGAAACAGTAGAAGAACCACTAGTCAGTATGGAGACCGCCGATTAGCGGGGCATCTTATTGGTTAATTTGCGTTACACCAAACGGCCGTGCACGGGAAGCTCCAGGTGACTGTAATAGTCCTGCTCGGGCTTCACGGAAACTCTATTGCGCAGCTCCCACTGCTCCCGTTGCTAATTCTCACATGCTCAAAGAGGCCACATCTATAATAAGATTTGCCACTGGGTGATAAAACCGGGAGTAGATGATTGACTCAGTCATCCCACCATCCAATTTTTGAACACACTCCACAATCTGCACAATATGGCCTCGAAACAAGAAATTGCAAAACAAGCCTTGGAGCCTTTCACCTCCATTGAGCAAGTCATTGTCTATCCTATCAGCACATTGTTGGTAAGCTCCTCATCGGGCTCCTGCAACTCTATCTCTTTTAACAAATATTGTCCTCCATCCTGTAAACAGGTGATGTTCCTTATGTATGGTAAGCTGGAATCCATGTTACTCTCCACTTGAGGGCTGCCACTGATATGAGTTGCTTGGAGGAATGTATATCATCATATTTGGGCTGTCCCTCAATGTCCTTTGGCAACGCCGTGAATCTTCAGCCTCAAAATCATACCTGAGATGGATCATCACCCTTTTTGTGCTGATCACTATCAATAACGCTGGCATCTTGTGGAACCAAATGGGCCAAACTCTTGATTCATTCAATGCTGTTGAGAGGAGTGACTATATCCCTTTCTTCAACATATTCACAAGTGACAGGCTCCCTTCTGATTGGGTTGCACGAATGTATGTGTTCTTGAGTCAATTCTTGTGCTCATGTGTGTGGGGTAGGAATGCTGAGGTTGTGCTTTTAATCAAGTGGTTTGGGTTCATTTTCTGCCACCATTGTCGGGTGAGTTTTGCTTTCTTTGCAAGTCTCTGAGACTAATTGGCCCACTGCCTAGCTGTATCTTTGATTACTTGATGGTGGGTTTTCCAACCTACAGCAGACCTATAGAGCTCATAACCTGATGATTGCACTAGGTCCACCGTTGCTATGTCATTTGGGGATATAGCAAGTGGATCCTCTACCCTTTTGGTTTAATTGTCCTTGTTACAGATGGTGAGTAGTAACCCTTAGATATAACACTAGCCCCTGGTTCTCACCCTCTCATCAGTCACAGGCTTTGTGGTCTATGCAATTGAGACTGCAGCATACCAGAACCAACAACATGCTCTGTATAGGAGGGTCCTTGACATCATATCTGTGCTGACCATAATTGAGGCCACGTATGCCTTTCTATTGACCCTGCTGACAGGTATGTTCAACTTTTTCTGGGCATTTGCTTCTTCAATTGATTGACCACAATCCATAGCTGGCCGTATCTGGTGGACAGTTCATCAAGTAGGCCAGATTGCTGGAGGTAGGATCTACTCAAGTTACAAGATTTTTGTTGCAACAATGTATGTTCATGTCTCTTGTCTCTTGTCTTTTGGGTCTCAATGACCAACTACTTGGCACCAGTCTTGAGTCTGGACTTCTTTTCTCCGCCACACAGGTTGCTGCTGTTGCTCTTGTGATGATCACAGACAGTGAGGGTGAAGGCCTTGTCCCTTTTGACCCCGCTGTTATCACAACTCAGATGGCAGTCAGTATCTACCTCTTGGCTGGATGGTTTGGCTTGGCTAAAGTACCTGGATCACAGGGTATTGCTCCAACTCTTATTATTGTGCGAATTGCACATGGACAAGCTGTGGAAAATGTGCAGCAAATGGTCTCAACCTTGCAATTTGCCGAAGGGACAAATAACTCTCAACCACGGTCCATGGCTACTCAGGGCTTTATTGACCTACAACAGTCTTTTGCAGAAGCTGAGGAAAGAGGCTCTGTGGGAACACTCAAGATGTTGGGTAAACTAGCCTAACATGTGGCTGGAGATGTGGTGTGAGGTTCAATGGAGGGCAAGTTATTAAACACTTGTTCTCTTACAAGTATTCAGTGGACCTGGTGAACAAGTGATGATCTTTACACATTCATGGAGGTATCAGCTTGGCATTGGTACTTGAGTTGCTGTAAGGGATTCTTTGTTTGCTTAGTCTCCATTGCCTTTCCCTTTATTCAACTCATAGAAATGATACTGAATAGTTTTGAAGTCCCTTGAATATTTCAGAATGATCTTTTACTTCCTTTGTTTCTGTAGATCAGAAGTACTTCAGTGGCTCTCATACTTCATATAAAGAGGCTCTAGGTAATAGTTAAATAGTATCTTACTTTTGACACAATTTTGATCATCTAGTTTCATACCTAAATGTGTGTAAGTAGTTAGGATTGAATAGAAGAAGTGGCATCTGAGATGTATCGCTGTGATGACAATAGTGCTTCACCCCTTTGAGGACTTAAGACATCTCACTCAGTTCTATACAAAGGTACAGCTAGGTTTCTGACATTGGTAATAGAAGGTTGCATTACAGAAGTTAGATAACCCAGACATGAGAATATAATCACTGAACTCATACATTGGTGGACACACTGGGAAATTCCGTGTGAGGTAACCTACTTATACACCTATCTAATCTTTTGAGATTATCAACATCTCATTTGTATTCTGCTTCTCACATCAGCAATCAACTAAGGCTAAAGCACTGCAGTGCTTTGACCTCTCACCTATCAAGCAAACTCTATTGCACAGCCTTACTTCTTCACTCTACTCCTCAGAAAGCCAGCAACATAACTGTCATGAAGTGCCGCTTTTCCCCCTATCTTTTCCTTTCTTAGCGCCCATTCCCTTTTCAGCGCCTGATTGTCACGTTGACGCCCATTTGCTACTTTGACGCCTACCAGATACCCGGTTCCCCTCCTCCCATCATTCCCATCATTTCCTTTCCCATCCTTGTTCTTTCACATCGTCTTCACAACCCATCCCATCCAGTGTTTCCTTTGTTCTCTTTGTTCTTTTATATACAACAGTTACTCGTTCCGGACTCGCTCTTATTCCATACCTGGACTACTATTGTTCTTTCCTTGTTCCCTATTATCTTTCTTTATTCTCGCGCGACTCACATTCCAGTATATAAGCTAGGCAGTTTACACCTGGTCCCTCATCTTGACCTCTTGTCATTGGGACCAGGTGAGTAGCTAACTTCGTTTCTCTTTACCTTCAATATATCTAACTTGTCATTGGGACCAGTTATCTACCTGCTCTTGCCCTCTGCTCGCTACCTCTGTCGTCTTTGTCGTCGTCTCTGCTAGTCGACTTCCGCCGCCGCTGTTTCTATAGTCCTAGCGTCTAGCGCTTTAGGACAATAACCATGCCTGGGGACTCAAGTTTGAGAATTATGAGTTGCAGAGCATGAGGAGGAGATTTTCAGGCTTTCCCAGAGCTATTCCACTCTACTGTGTTAACACTGATTCATTGTCAAGTGGGTATGATCTAAGACTACCTTTGCTGTCATGAAGTGCTGCTTTTCCTCCTATCTTTTCCTTTCCTAGCACCCATCCCCCTTTTAGTGCCTATTTGTCTCTTTGACACATACCAGACGCCTGTTTCCCTCTCCCACCTCATTTCCTCCCACACTATTGTTCTTTCACATTGCCCTCACAACTTATTCATTCAATTGTTCTTACTATTCTTTTCTACTCATCAGTTACTCGTTCAGACTCATTATTGTCTAGTACCTTGACTACTATTGTTTTCTTATTGTTTCCTATTGTCTTTCTCTCCTTGTTCACAACTCATATCATAGATCACTGATTGGGTATATACACTAGGTAGTTTACACCTGGTCCCTGATCTTAACCTCTTGTTGTTGGGACCAGGTGAGTAGTTACTTCTGTCTTTCCCTTTATCTACAATGTATCTAACTTGTCGTTGGCACCAGTTCCTTCATCTGCTCTTGCTCTCTGTTGTCATCTCTGCTAGATGACTTCTACCACCGCCATCTCTATATCCAAAGTCTTAGTGATCAGTGCTTAAGGACATTGGCAGAGATCTTACAAATTCAGTTGGAACACAACTCTTTGGGAAAGACAGGAAATGGCTCTTTGCCTTGCAGCAAATCATTTACAACAACCTGTCCTGAGGCATCGTGTTCCAGCTAAGAGATTCATTTCACATGTCATCTTTCCCAAGATAATGAAACAGCTCAACCATCTCATGGCAAAGGTCTCAAAAGCTTTGTCTAAGGGACAAGTATTTTTCTGCCCAAACATAACCTCCAGCCCTCCAGGCAGGTCTTGCTTCCTATATCAAATGTGGATGCACAAGCCATACCAGAGAATCTGCAACACAAGCCAACAGATGCCTGAAGCATTGCCATCCAGAGTTCAATGTCTAATGACCCAATCTGTTGATCAAAGCACATTCCGCATTCTAGTTATCCCAGACCTTCCTCTCAATCCACCACACTGTCATCCTTGTCAACTTCTCCATAAGAAGTTCATTCGGTGATCATCCAGACCTATCAACTCATCCTTCTATCCTTCTCATGCTCATTCTGGTTTGCATACTCTTGCTTGTTGTAATATCTATGTCCAGCCTACCCAACTTAATCTCTCCTGCACTACCCATGACATCAATATTCCACGTCCCTATAATTGTACCATACACCTTTTATTCTTTCTGCATCCACCCTGGCCCATATTGCACCTTTGTTCCACATTGTCTGTGTTTGACTTCCAATAACCTTTTGTACATTGCACTATTTTCCCAAGGACTACACATAGAATACTGTACCATATGCTACCATATGATCGATGTTATTTCAAATATATATAAGCTAGATACTCAAGAGCATGTACAGTAGTTTTCATCTATTGTCAATCTTGTTCTACAAGCTTCAAGCTCATTGTCTGGTGTGTTTCACTCTCAAGTCTTGTACTAACTGTAAGGGCCACTTTATTTTTCGTCTAGACAAACCCTCTGTCATCCTAGTACAACACCCTAATCATATGGATGTCATGAAGTGCTGCTTTTCCCCTATCTTTTCATTTCTTAGTGCCCATTCCCCTTTTGATGCTTATTTGTTAGATTGATGCCTACCAGACACCTGTTTCCCCTTTCACATCATTTCCTCCTGCATCCTTGTTCTTTCACATTGCCTTCACAACCTATTCCATCCATTGTTTCCATTGTTCTCATTGTTCTTTTATATACAACAGTTACTTGTTCCGGACTTGTTATTGTTCTATACCTGGACTACCACTGTTTTCTCCTTGTTCCCTATTATCTTTCTTTATTCTCGCACAACTCATATTCTAGTATATAAGCTAGGGAATTTACATCTGTTCCCTCATCTTGACCTCTTGTTGTTGGGACCAAGTGAGTAGTACTTCTGTCTTTCCCTTATCTGCAATGTATCTAACTTGTCATTGGGACCAGGTCTTTTATCTGCTTTTGTTCTCTGCTCGTTGTCTCTGCTCTCTGTTGTTGTCCCTGCTAGACAACTTCTACTGCCACTGTTTCTATATCTGAAGTTCAAGCGATCAGTGCTTTAGGACAGGCAGGTTTGACCCAGAAAACACACCTTTGATTGGCGATCTCAGGTGTCTGTGTTGCATGTAGGATAGAATCATACATGTGAACCACTCAAAGGCTCCGCTGGTTTCAAGTGTTAGTCATTTTTCTGCATTCTCTCTTTTCATTATTTCTCTGGCTTGACATAGAAAGAGGCCTGTTACAACTGGGACCTTTCTCATGGCAATTTTTTTGGGACTTGGGCACTTGATAGTATGACACCCATTTGACACAGCAAGATTGGGTACGCAATGTAGGTGAAGTTAGGTGATGGTGGACACTGCTGATACAAATGGGGGCAAGGTAGGTACACTCAGTTAGATTGTGTGTTTTATTACAAATGTTCACCACACCACTGGCATTCTGCTAGAGGTTGAGGTATCAAGATGGTAAGTAGACCAATAGTGCAAAGGAAAAGGATCTGAATCCATATGATGGATCTTTCCAGATTTTTTGCATTTGCCATACAATGACCATGTTACACTCAATCTTCAGAGCTCACAGTTTGGAGTAACCATTACAAGACCTGCTGCTGTTGGTCAAGGTGTTCAGATGGGCATAATAGAGGGAAGATGAGCACAGGCATACTGAGGTCATTGATTTCATTGTGATGAGATCTGATAGTTAATTGAAGATGTCCAATGTTGGCGTAGTAAACGACCTGTAGGTTTGATCAACTATAATCTATCCTTATCTGTGCTTGAACTAACCAAGGCGGGCTTTCATTTTTTCATGATGATGATTGTGTAACGGGCCTCTTTTTCTACGTCAAGCCGGAAGAAATAATGAGAAGAAGGAACACGGAGAAATTAATAACACCCGAAACCAGCAGAGCCTCTGACTGGTTCACATGTATGATTCAATCCTACACGCAACGCAGACACCTGAGATCACTGATCGAAGGTGTGTTTTCCAGGTCGAGTCTACCAGACAGCAACGCGGAGTTTTTGTGATGGTTGTCTTTTGGGGTTACGCGGACAGTCGCAATCATAGAAGGGCTTTACCAAAGACCTAAGACAACAAAAACAAATGGTTAGTACGAGACTTGAGACTAGAAACACACCAGACAGTAACTTGAAGCTTGTAGAACGAGATTGACAATAGACGGAAACTATTGTACATGTTTCCTATCTACTAGCTTATATACTGGTAGAGAGCGTGGTCGTGATCCGGAATGGGATCGTACTGTGTCATAAGGTACAGGAATATTGTGTGTAGTCCAAGAGAAGGTAGTGAAATACGAGAGAGACGATTGGAGGTGGGTCCCGGATAATGTGGAAGATAACTGCATCATGGCCAGGATGAACGCAGAAGAGAGAAGGGTTGTTATGATATGAGAAACCGTTGCAGAAAAGAGGTACAAGAGATAGAAATGCGGGAGTAAGACTCCAACGTTGGAGGGTGGACGCAGATGAAAATGAAGGAAGTAGTATGCAATTTGTCCGGTAGGAACGTGGAATGGTGTGAGAGAGTTACAACTTTCCAAAGGGTTGTAGAAGGCGTGCAGCATGTCTAAATGGGAGTAGGGATGACATAGTGAACTGAGGATATCGTCTAGTCTGAGGGGAACATGGATGAATGCCTTGAATGACAAATTGGGCCATTAGATGCCGAGCGCTGAGTGGCAGTGCTTTGGGTGTCAGAGGTTTGTATCGCGGATAACTGGGATCGGCGTGTGTGCGAGGGTTCATCATGTATACAAGACCACCTAGGGGTGATAAAGGTGGTGTCCGGAACAAAAATGAACTGACCCTTACAGATTGCTTGTCGTCTCTGGCAAAAGTTGTCTATATTTATGTTTCTGAACTTGGGCTACAGGAATTTTTCAGACTTCAGTGTCTAATGCCAGCACCCCTTTGATCCAGCCACCCAAAAACTTAATCTTTTCAAGGGACAAGGTCGTGGCATGCAAACAGTGACAAATTGTTGTCAGTCACAAATAAACCGCCATTGTCAATGATGATATGACCAGTGACCCCTGTCCACAACCCACTACTAATGTGCAATTGAGATTGATTCAGCCCTTGTAGATTAACAAACAATGATAACAATAGAGAACAAAAGAGAAAAAAAAACTTAAGTTCAGACAAAAAATGACTTAAAATCAAAGCACAGTGAGTAGCTCTTTCCAAGGGTGCAGCATTCCCTTGGCACTCAATGTGCGTCCTCAAATCACACAGAAGTTGTACTGGACTGAATGTATTAATATGTAGCACCCTGTAAGGATTGTGATTTCTGGGCATGAATCCAGTCACAGAAGGTATGAAGAGAGGTGGATGTCATGAAGTGCCGCTTTTCCCCCTATCTTTTCCTTTCTTAGCGCCCATTCCTCTTTTAGCGCCTATTTGTTACTTTGACGCCCACTTGTTACTTTGACGCCCACCTGTTACTTTGACGCCTACCAGACACCCGGTTCCCCTCTTTCCATCATTCCCATCATTTCCTCTCCCATCCTTGTTCTTTCACATTGTCTTCACAACCTATCCCATCCATTGTTTCCTTTGTTCTCTTTGTTCTTTTACATACAACAGTTGCTCGTTCCGGACTCGTTCTTATTCTTTATCTGGACTACTATTGTTCTGTCCTTGTTCCCTATTATCTTCCTTTATTCTTGCGCGACTCATATTCCAGTATATAAGCTAGGCAGTTTACACCTGGTCCCCCATCTTGACCTCTTGTCATTGGGACCAGGTGAGTAGTTAATTCCGTTTCTCTTTATCTGCAATATATCTAACTTGTCATTGGGACCAGTTATCTACCTGCTCTTGCCCTCTGCTCGCTACCTCTGTCGTCTCTGTCGTCGTCTCTGCTAGTCAACTTCCGCCGCTGTTGTTTCTATAGTCCTAGCGTCTAGCGCTTTAGGACAGTGGAGATGAGGGGAATAATGGTGGGAATATTGAATAGCCAGTAAAACCACAAAGCCTTGGGATCCTTGACTGGGTTTAGCAGAAACATGTATCCACCACCCAAACAAGAGGGCGAGGGATGCAAAGAGAGGAAAGGTGACAACTACAAGCTCCCAACAAGTAGCTGTGATGGGTAAAGGAATACTACAACCCTCCAGTGAGCAGTATAATGAGCTAATGGGGTCCTTTTGGTAATGTGGAAGGTCACTATTGGTAAAGGTTCTATCCAGAGACCTAAACTGACAAAGGTTGCACCTGTAGGATGTGACATGTGATTCACAGAAACAGTTAGTGTGCTACAGACTTGAATGAATACTCAGCTAAGAGAGCTTGATAGACATTTGACTGGATAGGAGACAATATAACCAAACTAAAGTACATAGAGGTTCTACATGTACTTTATATTTGGGTGTGAGAGAACTATAGACTCTACCGTTAGCTTTCCTCAAGGTCTGGGTATTCTTCTCAAGTGCGACTTAAGTCGAAATCTTAAGTCAGCCTTGAGGCAAGCTATGCCTGCCAGAGGTCTGGAAAAACATTTGTCAGACCTGGAAAGACCAATGTAGCGCCTGCTACTAGCACTCACTATTTTAGCTTAATTTCAAACAATTTATGGAACTTTAGAAGATACAATATCTGAAGTATACTGAGTATTAGCGTGAACCTGAACAACTAATAAAAGGTTCAGAACTAGAGTAGAAGGATAAGATGAGATTAAGTCCTGTTTCTGCACCTGAAACTTGTAGGGGTCGCACTGTTTTACAAACTTCAGAACATCGACTAGTCTCTGTGACAGACCAAGGGAACAATTAGACAATAACAATGAGTGACCAACGAATGAAATAGAAGAAGAATGCATGATGTGAATCAAGCAAGAACCTCATCTGAAGAATGGACGAGACTGTTACAAACTTGAAAACTTCCAACAAGGTATGACAGAAGCAAGGCAAGACTAGAGCAACTCAGATTCAATACCGAAGAATGGAGGTACTAGCAGAGATGGATCTATTTTGTATAAGTCGAAGTATATGATCAACTTCCGGAATTAAGGATAAAGACATAGAGTCTATCTACGATAGTAGTAACTGGACAAATAATATATGTACGAGTCCAGAAGAATTTCAAAGGAAAGATGATTCTACTCCCATATGTTGTGAACAGCAACTTTGTCCCATCTGAAGTACTTGTCTAACTCGGAATCTTCATGTTGATAGTCCCAAACAGATGGAGAGTCAGGTCAGTTTGATTTGTCAAGGTAGAACTCCTCATGGAGGACAGGATTATGTTGGAGTTGCCAGTGCTGTCAAGGGCCAAGGCAAAGAGTGGGAGGGTCCTTAAGGGGGTTGTCGTTGCGTTGGAGAAGGGTGGTGTGAGGATGTGCTCCGGTTGGATGGTACTGGTCAGTCCAGGTTCAATTGAGACGAGAAGGGATGTGGGTGTTATTATGAAGTTCGGGTGCAGAGAATAGAGGCTGGGTGGTCAGGGGAAAAGATTAGGAAGAGTGTGACCATTCTTCGTTTGCGCTGATCAGAATCTCAATATGATGGACTGGTGAAAAGCTTGAGTGGAGTACTACAGGGTTCGACGTGAACATTTTCACCGCTCCTTTGACCTCTCCCAGGGCGGAGAAGTAAAAATGTCCCTCAATATGGAGTTGTTGGTGTAATTGGGATCGGGTAGCAGGTAGTAGTCTTGCCAAACCTTCAATGGGGTAAGGTTGTCGTTTAAGTCGACGGAGACAGAGGCAACCCGGAGAGGGCTACTGTCGAGTGCCAGGTTTGAGAGTGTGCATGCAGATCAGGCAGTAGAAGCCATTGAGTGGGCTCTTTGTGGTGGGAGAGGCAGATATTTGTCTTTTACCTTGGTTTTCCCTTTTGATTTTTACTTCTGTTGCATACTTTTTCTTTTCTTTGGACTCTATTCTGTGCCTTTCTCTGCCCAGTTGTTCAGTTGGTTTCAAACACCACTGCCGTGTGTCAATGCTGATTGTGTCTGTCAAACTCTAAAGTAGCATCTGTATTATGTAGTTTAATGATTATTGGCACGCATATCTGTGCTAACCCAAACTTCAAGTCTAGCTGCTGTCATTCATACTCAGGACTTCCAGGAGCTTCCACTAATTTCAAGGTGTACCTCTGGCGTCTCGAATCCACTCTGTTCTGAGGAGTCAAGGCAGAACAAGGGCGGCAAAGACAGAAGCTCCAGAAGCGGAGTCCTACCCAGATTCTTATATCCCTCCATTGATGCTGCGTTCACTTTGCGTCAACTGCAATTAGTCACAGCAAGAATAAAATTCTGAGGTTTGTTGGGATGCAACCAAGGGGGTCCACGGGTTGAAAAAAATGACCGGGGGTCAATTTTCTCTGAGAAGAGTCTGAGCAAGCCCACACCCCCCCTACAAAAACCTCCATATATGGTAAGTCCACATGATGTGGATTCTTGAAATGTTGCCCATAATGGTCCATGACCATGGTATCAATTCTTCCGTTGCTTTTCTTTCTCAACTTCCCTACTTCTCTTTAGTCTCCTTTGCCTTTCTACATACCTCCAGTTATCCAGACCCCCTATCCCACCATCCTTTCCCTCTCCCTACATGCTGGGCAACTCTCGACCCATCCAACAACAAGACCTGGCTCAGCAAACTCCTTGTTAGATCTGGTTTCTTGTTCTGTCTATGGTCTATTACTCAATAGAAGTTCAGGAATGAGGTGCAGGACCCTTGATAGGTAGTCAATCTAGGGGGGTCTAATTTTATTTTTTTTGCGGGGGTGGTGGACCCCCCTACCCCCTGGTCAGGGATTCAAATCAGCGGAGCCCCTTGGATGCGACCAAGCTAAGATGAAGTTATCCGAACCGACAATAAAGTTAAATTCGATGCTAAGCATGACATGGTATACATAGCACGGCAAAATAGCTAAAGTGAGGTACGATAACACAAACTGGTGGGAAATCTGAACGATGGCTACTCCTCGTCGTGGTGGGGAGGGTTGAGTGCACTGGTTTCTTTGTCTTCCCTCCCATCCATCCAGGCCGTGAATTCCGGGCATATTCTTGCCTAGGTGGGTGAGAGAAACGGTGAGGATTCGGTGCAAAGAGATTCCGAGTCACCCACTTTTACATCAATCTGCTTTCTACAGTAAGGGCAATGGATTACCTGTTTGATGATAGAGTTTGCTGAGGTAACCGTAGGTAGTCACAATACCGTGCGTCTTGCGTCACTGTACCACTAACATCCTCACACCAACACCAGCAAAACCATGGGGATCTGATCATCCCCTGACCTGGTCTATCAGCGAAGGATGGACTGTGCGGTGATGAACATGCTCTGTAAAGGTAAAATCAGAATGGTGGGGAATCACTAGGTATGAATCACAGACTGTTAGTCTGATTGTACTCTGAGTATGTTGTGGGGAGGGAATGAAGGACAGCGGGGAGTCTGAGCGAGTCTGATCGTCTTCTGACCAGCGGCTGATGAGATCAAACAAGATTGACATAATCTTATCACACACCGATCAGCAGCTCGTCATAGCGCCCAAGAATGAGACGCGTCTCGTCAGACCACACCAGACTGGGTGTAACTGGCCTAATGGTGATCAGCAGCTGCTCAAGCGCTCATACTCTGGTACTATCAGCTTAAAATTACTCCAGATGACGGTTCTATTACCATGGACAAGCAGAATAGTAATCAACCAACATGGTCTGGCTGACCCTAACCTCAAAGTCAGTACGGTTGGACACGGCTCATGCGAGCGCCCGTGGAGAACCCTCTTTCCCTCTTGACCCTCAACCACTATGTCGATAACTCCCCCGTTCAAAGCAAGACCCGAGCCTCAAGAACCCGAGTACTCTATTATACAGAGGTCAGTCAGTCATATTCTGATAAGATATTAGTTCTCTGGATGCTAATTTACCTCCAGTACATTCTCGACACTTGTTGGAACTTGGGATCCATCAAGGGCGGCGCTGTATCTCGAAACAAGTCACAAGTACACGAGTTACTAGTGATGCGCACAAGCAGGATTCAGTAGCACTGAAAGGTGCGCAAGTCACATCGCTGAGCACTGGCTGATATACTAACCAACTTTTATGCTACGTTTGGCCATAGTACAATGTGGATCACAGACACCAACAGATCGCCAACTCGCTCACAATTTACGCACCAAAGCTTGAACTCAATGTCTGGACGTTATCGACTGCTACATACACATCTCAAGACACCGATGAAAAGTGGGATGCTCACGTCAAGAGTACTGATGGATCAATTTGAACATCGCGTTCGCTCGAATTCCATGGTCATACGTACGTCATCTGGTCGCCGACGTCACTATGATTCCACTATCAGAGCTGGCTCATACTTTACAGCCAACGCACGGACCATCCTGTCAGATATAAAAACCTGACGCCGTCCAATTTCGGCCCATTCTATCTTTCCCCCCTTCCACCATCATCTCACCCAACGTTCCTTCTCTCCCGCGACTCGTATAACACAACACACGGTCCCCACTGTCCATATCAAAGATGGGTGAGGCGGCAGGCCCGATGATTGAAGCGCTATCAGTGTTACACATCCCGGAAACAAGATACGTAAACTCACTCCATCTCTTTCGAGACTCCCCATCTTATTTCTCCTCATCGACAGGTCCTTCGACGTGTGTTCAAGACCCTGTTCAAGACCATCACCATCAATGGGTATGTCCATGCAGATTTTACGACTACACACACGTGTAAGCTGACTATATGCGCCCAGTATGGGTCGATATGACCCGGGATAGTTCCAAATATCAAGAGATGACGACGAAACACACATCAAGACTAACAGGTAGTGTGTGTTTGCGTCTGTAGTAGTAGTTTAGTTTCTGTATTATGTAGTCATTGTGTTATCTGTAGATTCTGTGCTCAAATACATTTTCTTCAGCGGAGACACTTTGTAGTAATGACAATGCGGCACCCTCTTGAGTCGAACGCATTATGAGCACCACGTCCATGGGTTTGTTCAGAATGAGATTGTCTGAGTATGGTAGTCAGGCTGAACGTGTCTGATCAATTTACTTGGACTGACCGCGTCTGACCATGCCGTTCAGACTGAACGCGTCTGACCACGCGGGTCAGTCTAGTGCTTCTGGTCATTCCCGGTCAGACGCGGTGCATTTCATCATTTTCTCATCAGGCGTGCTCATACGGATAATTTCTTATTATCTCTAGTCATTCTGTTCAATAACTACTATATAGGGTCAGTATGTACGAGTTTGCCAGAAAAAAAACAAGGATCCAGCGACCGCCAGCCTGATGATACCTCACCACGGCTGACGGGTTTGACTAGCGGTCGATCAGATCGCCCTGGTTTCGCTGGTGAATACCCCGGCGATCCAATTCCAACGCCCCGACACCCGCCGCCTTCATTGTCTTTGTCGTCACTACCAGGCCTCTCAACCCATCATTTTCCTCCGCTCTACAACCTCCCCGGTCGATATCAACAACTCATTTTCTTGCTCTTCTCGCTCTGTAGCGACAGGACTCGAAGGTGAAATTTGAGACCTTCGATAACATCCATTCTTCGAGTAGGAAGTCTGTGATAGAGAAACGTATTCGTACCATGAAGATAGTAAAATGAAATGGCACCTTGCTCGACGAATGAACGCACCCTTGCCGTCCAGTTCGCACAATCAGGAGTTGCTGTGTTGTTTGGGAAAGAGACGTTGACAACATCACTGAGGTTATCATTACAGAAGGCGGGAAAACTGAGACGAAATCGGAGACAGAGCCGGTACTCGAGCTCTGATATGGTGGTAGTAGTCGTGAAGAGGAAGAAAATGTCGTCGTAAGTGTGACATTCTATAATCGTCATCGCAATCATCATGGCCAGCTACCGGTCTTTACAGAATGGTCCCAGGACGCGTCTGAGTACCGTGGACGCGTCATGGGAGCTCATCCATTGTTGATACTGTTATCTTATGCCTTTCCCTCCCCTGATAACCACCTCCTAAACTACCACCTCCGATGTATTCCAATATCCTCAAAATCTGCCAAGTCATATGTACATCGATGTTTTTTTTGCAGATTTATCGAGGGTCTCCTCGATGGTACGTACATCCTCTAAGTCTATACACTACTCCAACACGAGACAAGCCCAGCTCTCGTTCGGACCAGCCCGATCCACCACAACCAGCCCAATTTCTTCGTTCCAGCCTCATAATCATTCGACTTTCCCTCTAAAATTTCTGAGAGCGACCGCCCTGAGTGCGATGAGTATAGGGTGCCTTGAGAGGACGTTTCCGATTTCCAACTCACTCGCTCTTTCGAAGGCTAATGTGCAGCGTGGAGCTGGTGAGCGAATTGGAATGGTTGAGTTTGGCGGAATTGAGAGATCGATGTGGCTTTGGGGGAACTCGGAGTAGTTAGATCGATTGAAGAGGAAGTGCCAAGGCGTTTGACCGATGCGACGAGTTGGGCGGATCTGAGCAAGATCTGAGCTCGAGTAGCGGCGGAAGACGATTCGAGTCCGTACTGTATGTGGAAAGCTCTCGATGGATCCAACATCTCTACGACGAAAGATGAACATCGCTGTACCTCTGACTTGGTGGCTTTGAGGATCTGATCGGGCTTTTATGGAACTCACCCTGAAGAAACATACTCTGGAGGTTGCCACTAGCTTGATGTATGTTCTAGTTGCCAACTCGTGGAGTTCGAACTGACTCGGATTGTAGAATAGCATCGCATTTGACCGCCACCCTGAACTCTCGAGTCTCTGGTCTCCGATATCTACCTTCCTCCGATAGCCCTATTGCTTCCATGTCGAGGAACCTCGAAGAAGAAGTCTTGATCCTTTTGAAAGATCCCCAGAGTAGCGAGGGCTACAACGCACACCAACGAGTGTCGGCCGATGGCGCTGCCAGATACATGGCCTACGGGTGAGCAAGGAACTCATTTTCGCGGCACCCTTGCTAAAGCGAAACCTTTGGCCCACAGCCAGCTTATAAAAATCGCTCAATCTCATCCTCGTGGGTCTACTGATGTACTTATTGCGACTACCTACGGGCATCTCAGCAACGATTTCATCATCAAGCATAAGACCTGCTGCCCTTTATTGAAAGCAGATTGGTGCCAAGGTGGGCGACTCGAAACTCTTTGAAACGAATCCTCAATGTTTTCTTCACCCATCCAGGAAAAAAGATGCCCGGATTTCACAAGCTGGATGAATGAGAGAGAAGACAAGGAAACTGGTGCACTCAGCCCTGCCCAGCGTCACAACGAGGACTAGCCATCGCTCCGATCACCCATGAGTTGATGCTCTTGTACCTTGCGTTCACCTCCTTCCACCGTTTTGCCCTGCTCTGCAGACTATGTCACGCCTGGCTTCGATGTCTCGCGTTTATGTAGATTCGGCTATGTATTCCTGATCTTTATCTAAACTTGCTCGTAATGCGACCAACTTCAGAATCTTATCAGCAGTGTGGTTGATTGGAAGTGACGCAAAGTTGATGCAATTGACGAAGCCGGGTTGGAAGAATCTGGGTAGGATTTTGCTTTCGCTACGTGAATCTTTGTCGCGTTTGGTTGACCTTGACCTTTGGGGAAAGGGCTTCAAAGATGGATTCGGGAAGCTAGAGATACGCATTGAACGAGAGGGGAAACGTTGACAAAGGGAAGGAAGATCGGATAGAAACCGAAAGTGGTAACGAACAACCTGCATCTTCGACCGGAAACAACCTCTCAATGGGCTCGATGGCATGATCCACACATACGCTCTCGCACAGTATTCCCAGTCTGTTACTATAGATTTGCCCGTGTCGCGTGCATCTCAGCTGACTTCAACGACAACCCAACCCCGTCCAGACGTCCATCCAAAACGTTTCCTGTGCGCGTCTGCTACCCAATCCCAAGCACGCCCACCAGATGAGCAAGGTTATGATCTTCTCCGTCCCGGGAAGAGGTCGAAACAGCGGTGACAACGTTTGCGCCGAATGTTGTATCCCTCCCGCACATTCTCACCAGCCCACCATACCGATGCTTCGGTCCACGACGCTGAACAATAGTCACACTATCTCGGGTCGTCTCTCCCGTGCCCCCCTATCCTGCGCCCCAAGATTCATGAATTCAATCAAGTTCCCGTTCGGCTCGTCAAACCAACTCGATCCATCCAATTGAAACATAACACTACCAGCCCCGAAGCAACGACAGCTCCCACTCTTCGCCCTGACCATACTGACAACCTCGACATTATCTTCTCAATCCTTCTTGAACGATACACCCCTCAAACAAGGAAAAGTAACGTTCAACGTGTACAGATGACCCCTTATAATAGATCTCGTTCGGCGGGAACACCACCCGCTTTCACTTTCGAGCTCCTGGGTGGATTAGTCGAGTCAGCGGTGGAACACCCCTTGTTGAGTTGAGGGAGGGTTAGCGATGGATCTGTGAGACTTGAAAGTCTACGAGAGAAAAGAAACCGGCAAGGGTCCCGAACCATAAGATTCCCGCTAGTTTATATACTACATAGGATAGGATCTAACTACAATAATTAAGGGTATGTAGAACGGATGAACAAGAAAATATAACAAAAACAAGGCCGGGTATTCTAAGTGTTTGGGGCCGTAGCAACCGCAGGACACTAGGGAGGGGTTATATCACAACAGTATCTCTTCTGGCCCGAACAGGGTCGAATTACCTAGAAACAAAAGACGCGTTAGGTCGACAGGAGGGAAGGAAAAGAGACGCGTACGTACTCGTTTCCATATTCATAATCATTCACACCACCCCCTAACCCTGTTAGCGGGTATGGAGAATGAGTAAACTGCTGAACAAACAACGAGAGCCCAACCTTACGTTACAGTGGAAGCCCAGATGTGTTCTCACCTGGCCTGTAAAGATGTACCCACATCAACTATGGGATACCCACTGTCGACGTTGACGATGTCTTCGATGTGTAGTAGTGAGTCGATCGGCTCGTCTGTGACAATGTACATGACGCCGTTGTACAAGTAGACTTTATCAAGAACTGTATGACATTGTCACCAGTATACAAAGAGAAAGATAAGGAACCCATCATCAGCATGTTCTGCAATCTGGGTAATAGACCCCTTCTGTGCTCCTGTAACCTCCTCATCCTATCGTCAAACGTTCCTATGCACCCGCTCAACAAAGCGTACAGCCTCCCGAAACCGTCTCCAAACTCGATCTCTCGCCTCATCTCCCGTCTAAAAACATACAAATGGCCAACACTGATAATCCATCATCTCATTCGGCTGTCCGATAACCATCCTTTACTTTCTTTCGGCGAGGTGACGAAAATCTCTTCGTGGATGTGATACTGGATCCTTTTGGGTGAGCCTGAGCCTTCTTGGTCAGATAAACTTCCGTATACGGATTTGTAGAACATAATCGTACTTGACCACTACCACTGCCGTAGCCAGTGGAGGCGCTTATGGACACGGAAAAGATGCTGGAATATAGGGTATTGTCTTGAAGACCATCAAAGATGAGATATGAAAATGTCGAGTTGAGAATGCTTTGGGTGGGCAACGCAAGCACCCGGGGCATTGGTGGTCAGAAACTGAGAAAGCCTTGAGGCTGGTTCTGTGTTCGAGTTGCACTGCTGGGCCCCACGAGCCTGACAGTGACCAGTCTCTCGGACTAACGACGACATTGTCCATCGAGGCTAGCATTGGCAGGCTCAACTTTGATTGGTTTACTGACCTTTCCTGCGGAAGGGCGGTAGTCAGCTGTCAAAAGAGCACTGAACGGTTTCAATGCGACGGAAATGGGTGAAGTACGGGCCCACGGCAGAAACCTCGCGGGCTCTGAGCTCATTCGCGGCAGGCACAAATGTTCTATAATGAGTTCCCGCGGATCCCCAACTAGGAACTGAGCCACCACCACCATCTAATATTTCGATTGTTCGCTCTTCTCGAAGCTAACCGGATCCCAACTGTTGCCGTTTGGCCTCTCTTGTTCAACAATCAGTAGCACTGTCCGGATACGGCCAGCTCATCTCCAAACCATCAGTGAGCTCAAAACTCTGGTGATGCTAGCAATATCAATTCGGAATGATCAACACTGACAGATTCACAATACAGGGTAAATTTGGCTTTGACCATGTGTAAATCACGAGAATATCATGAATCACCAGTAGGGAAGTGAGGCCTGGCAGGATTGTTTTGACCTCAGATGTGCTGAACTCCTTCAATAGGGTTTTCACTGACATGCATCTCGCATAACTTACAGAGATAGACACAACAATAGTTAGTTCACAGGTGGTCATGCCTGACTAGCAGACCAATTGTAGCTTTAACCAGATCTGATTATCCATCGCATTAACTGTGTTCTAATGATTAGTGATGATGATGGTGGCTCTAGATGAGTGAGTATCTCACACTCACTCTTTGGGAACAGTGTCTGAGAAAGAATGGAGAAACCTCTATTCAATATGAAGGCCACCAATTGGCTGGGCATTTTACCGGTATGATTTGTGCTATATCAAATCGTTGTGCATGGGAAGCTCCAATCTGGGTGACTGTGATAGGCCTGCTGGGACCTCACAGAAACTCTGTTGTGCATCTCCATCTGCTTCTGATGCAGATTTTCCTAATGCTTGGCCACATTCATCATGATAATGGCTCCTCAGAGATAAAACTAAGGGGGATGAAAGGGTTGGAAATTCACACCCTCAGTTCAATTTTCAAGACACTTCACAATCTGTACAATATGGCCTCAGGACAGGAGACTGCACAACAAGCCCTGGAACCTTACACCTCTGCAAAGATAGTGATTGTTGGGCCTATCTCCACGTTGTCAGTAAGCTTGTCATCACAGCTATACAACTATGCCTCTTTTGACAAATATATTTTCTGTCCTGGTGGCAGGTGATGCTCCTGGTGTATGGTAAGTTGGAGTCCACATTGCTCTTCATGTGAGGGTTGCTACTGATATGAGTTGCTTTGAGGGATATATATTATCATATTTGGGCTGTCTCTCAATGTCCTTTGGCACCGACGTGAATTTTCTGCCTCAAAATCATACTTGAGATGGATTATTGTCCTTTTTGTACTGACCACCATCTTCAATGCCTCTGGAATATGGATCACAATAGACCAAACTCTTAATGCTTTCGAAGCTGTTAAGACAAATAACTATATCCCTTTGTTCAACATACTCTCAAGTGGCAGCAGGCCTTTCCAATGGACTGTACGAGTGTATGTGCAACTGCATATGTAGGGTATGAATGCTGAGGGTGTGCTTCCAATCAAGTGGTTTAAATTGGTTTTCTTCCACCATCATAGGGTGAGTTTCACTTTCTTTTCCAACAATCTCTGAGACTAAGCCTGCCCTCTAGCTATATTTTTGATTACTTGATGGTGTGTTTGTTGACTAATGGCAGACCTACACAGCTCAGGGCCTAATGATTTTACTAGGTTCACCGTTGCTATGTCATCTGGGGATATAGCAAGTGGATTTTCTATTCCTTTGGTCTTATTGTGCTTGTGACAGATGGTTAACAGCTTATACACATAACAAAAGCCCCAATTCTCACTTTCTTGCCAGTGATACTTTTTGGGCTCACTGTAATTGGGACTGCAGCCTATCAGCACTACAATCATGCCCTTTATTCAATGTCTATCAACATCATGAGCATGTTTGCAATTATTTCTGCTGTCTATACCATTTTATTGACTCTGCTGACAGGTGTGTTTGATCATTTTAAAGCATATGCCTCTTCAACTAACAGACTGCAATCTTTAGCTGGCCGTATCTGGTGGACAATACATCAAGTAGGACAGATTACTGGAAGCAGGGTCTACACAAAATACAGGATATTTGTTACAACAATGTATGCTTTTGCATTTTGCATTTTGGCACTTATTGACCCAACCATTGGTGCTAGCCTTGAATCTGGGTTTCTTTCCTCTATTATGGTAGTGGTCGGCATTGTTGTTTCATGGATCATAGATCCCAACCATATGGGTATTGTCCCTTTCAGAGTCAATGATATTGCCACTCAGATGGTGGTCTGTATTTCCCCTCTTGTTCAACCGATGAAGTTCACTAACATACCTGATATTTTAGGGAATTGCTCAAACAGTCATCATTGTACGTGTTGCACATGGGCAAGCTGTAGAAAGTGTTCAGCAAATGCTTTCGACATTTCAGATTGCTGAAGAGGCAGATCATTCTCAACAACAATCTATGGCTGCACATGGCACTGTTGATCCTTGACAATCTCTGGTGTGATTCAAGGAAGAGTGTAAGGTGGAAGAAATTGACATGCTTAAGAAGGTTGGAGATGAAGTTTGACCTTTGGGGTGACATTGAAACTTGACATTGTTAACATTGTGGTATCAGGCTGGTAACCCAAGCTGGACCCACAGACTCTTTCATGTGTTTTCCTTCCAACTTATGTCACTCGTTTGTTCTTATATACATATCACCTCCCTTTCCACCACCTCTGCCACCAGGCTTGTGACGTTTGCTTAGTGTTGCCAATGGGTGGGTTCGGTCCAGCATGGGTTGACTCTAGCCAGTTTGGGTTTTGTGTCCTGAAGCACTAGACGCTAAGGCTTTGGATGCAGAAACAATGGTTGCAGAAGTCATCTAGCAGAGATGACAGCAGAGTGGCAGAGATAGCAAGCAGAAAGCAAGAGCAGATAAAGAAACTGGTCTCAACAATAGGTCAGATACATTGCAGGTTGTTACAAATTGCCCTACTGTTTCTCCTGTTTCCTTGGTCCCCTGTTGATCTCCTTTGATTTCCCTTTGATTCCACTTTGTTCCATGTCCCCAGCATTGTATTATGGCTTCCTTGATGTTCCAGACCATTCCATACCTTGTATTCATCTTTCAATATGATTCCCATCATGATACTGCTGTACTTGACATCCCTTGATTGTTCTATCAGTTTCCACCTCTCTCCCTTGATATTCCTTGATGTTCTTCATTGTTCTTTCATTATTCTTTGCTATGATTTGCTCCCATGACTCAGTATGCTGTACAACTGTCATACTCATGGACAGGTGTAGATAGTTCTCCAGCTTGTCCACTTTGTTTTTACACCCTGTTCCTAGTGTTAGATGTTCTGCACAATGCAAGACCTTCTACTCTTGACTCCATGACCCAGATGAGGTGGCCTGAGAGGCCTTAGACCTTAGCCTCGTTCCTGACACAGATAGAGAGAGACAGAAGTAACTACTCACCTGTTCCCAATGACAGGAGGTCAAGATGAGGGACCAGGTGTAAACTACTGAGCTTATATATCCAATTGGTGGTCTGACATATGAGTCATGACGAGTAGGGAAAAATGATAGGAAACAATAAGAAAACAATGGTAGTCAAGTATAAAACAATAGCAATGCTGGAATGAGCAACTGTAAGTGAGAAAAGACAATGGAAAGGACAATAAGAGTTAAAATTGAATGAGTTGTGAAGAAGATGGAAAAGAACAATAGTGTGAGAGGAAGCATGTGAAAAAGGGGGAACAGGCGTCTGGTAGGCATCAAAGTAACAAATAGTCGCTAGAAAGGGAATGGGCGCTAAGAAAGGAAAAGATAGGGGGGAAAGCAGCACTTCATGACATTTTGCTGGTTTGAAACCCACATGAATAGCCCCATTCTGAGTTCAAACTGGCAAAACCTGGTCAACCATGATTTAAACTGAATTTTCCTTCAGTTTTGTCAGAGTCAGTTCCAGCTATTCTCTGAAAGGGGAATTGACCACCTGACTCGATTGTGTGGTTGGTGTTTGTCACACTGGGCAGCATCACTGGGGTCCTTGTAAGGACCACTTTCCTGATGGCTGAAATCCAGTCCTAGTGTGAGAGATTTCAGAGTTATCAGGATATGTTACAGTTACTGCCACATGCTACTAACATGTGTAGAACATGTGTTTTAAGGCAGACGTTGGTGTCCTCATTTTTCTTTGATCAGTTTCATTGCTATTAATTATTCGCAACCCCATATGTTCCATCCTTGAAACACCATTCGTATTTAACGTGTTCCTCTCACTTGTATAATATTCTCTTACACGTATTATATTTGTTACATGTCTTGTTCTCTTCTTACAAGTTCCGTATCTATTACAAGTTTTACTTACATGTGTACTACAGTATATAAGTATTGTAACAGACGTTCTTGCTCTTCAGCTTGACCTAGTTCAATCTCACTACTCTTGCACTCGCAACTTCGACCAGAACAGACAGACTCTAAGGTTCTCCTGAGGAGACTTAGTATTGACGGACCTGACTTGACTCTTGAACTTATGAGTTGCAACCTCAGCCGTAACAGGATATGTGAATGCCAAAAGAAGTTGATACCTCAGGTTTTCCTTGACTGGGTTGGCAGAAACTTGGGTCTGTACCTACAGAGTACCCACAGGATTCCATATAGTATCTTTCATACAAATACAAGTGTCATACAGTAAAAGATCCATAAATAATAGATACTTGAACATTATGTCAATATCATGTATCACATGTATATCACATGTTCAACACTCCCCCTCACTAAGTTTGTTATATATAAAGACTGAGTTAGTGAAGTGTACCAAAGACCTAGTAGTCTAATCATTTTGGTGGCATGTATAGTGCTCTAATCATGAGGTCAAGAGTTCAATTCCCACTAATACCTGAAGATAAATATTAAAATGATGTCATATGCGGGATCCTTTCGACCCAAAAGATCCTGCATATGACGTCAACATCAGGTTCAGTGAAATTGCAAGCCTAAAGCTTGTCTGAACTTCTCAAATTTGACTTTAGCTGAACTTTTTGTCAATAGACCTGCAGGTTGATCTGCAGTCGGTGTATAGTAGATAAGAATGTTCTTCTCAGCTACTGCATTCCAAATAAAATGGAATCTAATATCAATGTGTTTTGTGCACTTTTCAGAGACTTCATTGCTGCTGAGGAAGATCACTCCCTGATTGTTTCTAACACATGGTATTGATTGGATTGGATAGCCAAGTTCTCTGAGAAGTGATTATCATCCATTCAATCTGACCTGTACAGTCATAGAGAGCCATATACTCCGCTTCTGTGAATAATTGTGCAACTGTCTTCTGTTTCTGTAAAACCCAGCAAACAGGTGCACTCACAAGCTTTACAAGATAACCACTCTGCAATTTACAATTATCAATATCTGTTGCCCAGTCTGAATCAGTGAAGGTGACTAGCCTTTCATCTGATTTACCATTGTAGACAAGTTCATAAGGGTAAGTGCCTACTAGATATCAAACAATGTGTAATGCCTTGTTCAGGTGCTCACAATCTGGGTTAACACCGAACTGAGACATCTTAATGACTGCAAAAGATATATCTGGTTGTGTGCCCAATGCTTGGTATCTTTGGCAAATAATAGGATCAACCAGTTCAGGGTTCTTTACTGAATTGTAACCACTAGGTAAAGGTGTGGCTGTGGACTTGGCATTAATCATTCTAAATTTGCAAATAATTTTATTGAGTGATCCAATATGATTGTTTGGTTCTTTTGATTGCAAGAAATTCACATCCTCAGGAATTCATTTGGCTCACCTAAGTCTCTGCATTCCCATATCTTCTTGAATTCCTCTTTAAGGTAGTTCATGAGGGTCTTATTATTGCCCATGAACAGTGCATTGTCAACATAGATGATGGCAATGACAAGTTTGCCTTCTTTCCTGAAGACATTACACCTGCATTGGACAAGCATCTTTTGAATCCCAGACATTTCATGGATTTAGTACACTGATGCCACTAAGCACGAGAGGCTTGTTTAAGCCCATATAATGCTTTCTGCAACCTCCAAACCTTGCTGGAGTCCATAATGAATCCTTCAGGTTATTCCATATATATCTCTTCATCTAAGGCACCATATAAGAATGTGGTTTCAATGTCTAGTGCTGTGATATCCTAATCCTCAAGTGCTGCTATTGCCAATCGAAGTTGTACAGTTTTAAACCGTACAACACTTCGGGCAACCCGCATACCATACCAAGGTAGGTGTACTTCTGGGGTCAAAAGATGACCCAAGTTGGGCTCATATACCTGGTAGAATACCACCCCAGTATATATCATAGCGCTGTGTGGTATATACCATACCAGCGCAGGGTGGTATATACCATCTGAGCCCAATACTCATCCATATAATTTGTACCACCCTCCCACCTTGCTTGCACCACTAGAGTCCTGTAGTCGCCTGAGGAGTGAGCACAGTCAGACCAGCTTCCCTCTGCATACCTTCATCATCATCAAAGTATGCTATGCTATACTAGTGTCTACATGACATGAAACATATCTGAGATTCGCATGTAGTCAGCATAGCATCAGGAAGAGTTGTGGAGAGGCAGAGCAGAGAATAATGCTTGTATGACAACAACACCTTTGTGTGTAGAGGGGCATGCAGTGGCCGCCCACCAACACCAATACAGACCCAACCACAACAATGGGCACATGTCATAAATTTTATCTGGCAAGGGAGCCTTGTTAATGTTTACAAGTCTGTTCTGTTATACTACCACACACCACAACACTTAGCAGAGTGAATGCTGGCTGGTGCTGGCAGTTACAAAGTTAAGGGATAGGGCATTAGGTAATGCTGACATTCATACTGCTAGTCAACACACCATATAGGAGCTGGATATACTTATTACTCCCATATTACCATCATTACCCTCTGTATACACCGTACAGTCATACCTGCCTACTCTGGTATATACTGCCTGTATCTCAGTAGTATATACCACATGCTCACATGAACTGGTATATACCAGTGAGTGCACATGTGATTGGTATGTACCACTCTTACCTTCGTGGTATATACCAACTACCAAACCCTGGTATATACCACCCCTTACTAATCACTGGTATATACCACTTACCAATACTGGTATATACCGAAACTGCTATTCACAAGGCTTACAAGACACAGTTTCAGACTGCAAGGTATTTGGAACACCAGCTTATCCATTAACCAGTGACTGAAGTATCTACGAACCAAGGTTAAAATATAAACATCAAGGTTCTAAATCATACTCTTTCTCCAAGTCCTTATCATCTCTCTGAGCGTCGACCAACTCAAATGTCTCCACCAAATTAAAGTCATCTTCATCAACTTCTGACTCATCATCCTCACCAAGCCACTCATCTTCATCCTCTTGTACAATTTTGACTTGTTCTTGTTGGGCACAGTAACGTGCAGCTCGAACTTCCACTTCACTCGGACCCCACTCCGGCACATGACCAGACTCTGCTCATCACCCCAGGCTATCCTTCCAAGTACTGCACAAAACAATCAGATCCTCTTTGTGCCGTTGAAGTTGAAAGAGTATGTCTGGATGCGCTTAAAGTCAAAGGAGAAACCGCGTGTCAAAAGTCAATAATGGGGAAATCGGAGACCATTTACCCACTGGTTTGCTTAATAGCACTCATGACCATATTCCATTCCTCCGAGAACCAGAGCTGCATTGAATCACGCTCATGTGAGAGTCTGATGATTTCTTCACGGCAACGATCCCGGTTGAGCAATGCCTGGATGCCCTTTCAAACACCCTTGTCAGCCAACCACAATAGAGGTTTTTGGTGGTCGTATTTGTTAGTGAGGCCAACATCCTGCCAGATTGAATCATCCACGTTGAGAGTGAAAATCCGGTCTGTCGGGCTTGATTCCGGTGCTACAACGTTGCGCGGAGCCTTCTTTTGTTTGATGAGTTTCTGCATTTTAGTCACAAGCTTGTTGTATTCTTGAGCAAGGTTCTGGATCCTGGGCTCTTTTTGTTTGACAGAGTTGGAAATCTGCGTGTGCAGCTTTGCCTCTGTTGTAAAATGTTCACGAATCAATGATAGTTGTGAATCAAGCGAGTGCAGGCTTACCGTTCATTTGCTTGTGAAAGGATCGCTCAAGTGTAACAGGCCTCTTTTCTACATCAAGCCAGAAGGGAAACTAAAAATGAGGAACGCGGAGAAATGAACAAACACCCGAACACAGCAGAGCCTCTGACTGGTTCAAACGTATGATTCCTTTCTACACGCAACGTGGACACCTGAGATTGCCAATCGAAGGTGTGTTTTCCGGATTGAACCTACCAGGTAGCAACACAGAGTTTTGATATGGGATACGCAGACAGTCGCAATCAATGTAGGGCTTTACCAAAGACCTAGAAAAACAAAAGCAGAAGGTTAGTACGAGACTTGAGTTGAGAAACTCACCAGGCAGTAGCTTGAAGCTTGTAGAACAAGATTAACAATAGACAGAAACTAAGTTACATGGTTCCTATCTACTGGGCTTATATACCAGCAAGGATCATTGTCATGATCTGAGCTGGAATTGTACTGTATCGTATGATGCATAAGTAGCATATGTAGTCCAAGAGAAAGCTGTGAAATGTGAAGGTAACTATTGGAGGATTGACACGGACAATTCAAAGAAGCAAGTACATTGTGGCCGGGATGAACGCAGATGAAATAAAAGAGAGGTCGTACAACTTTTGGACATGGAGTAATGGTGACAGGTACAGTGTTGCAGAGGAAGGTGATCTAATGACGTGAAGAGGGACACGGACAACGTGGAGATGTAAAGCAGTGAGAGTTGATATGAAGGCAAAGGGAATGCTGAGGTGTATATGGGAACACGGATTATCTCTATTGTGACCAGATTGAATGACTGTATGGGTGCAGAGTATGGGACAAAACATTGGGGAAAAGGGACGCGGAGGTTTATGCTCTGGTTGACAAATTGGGCCATTGGGCGCCGAGTTCCGAGTGGTGGTGCATTGAGCATCAGTTGCTGCAACATGGATTCCATTGTATGGGATGTGCTTTGGCATTTGTTAGGTCGGCAGAGGTGTTATGGAGATGGCGGAGGGTGTGTCTGTGGCGAAAAATAAATGACCCTCACAAGGAGTCACTGTGAACGTTTACCTGTGGTGTCACGAAGCAGCACTTTACCCCATAGTGAGCTCCTTCATCCATGAGCGACTTGGACCACTCGTAGGTTGGACTTGGCTGCTCCTACCTTACCACCACGCAGTCTCGCACATAGAGCCTCCAGATCTACCACAACTATGGGCTCTAGTATGCATAATGTGGGATGGGAAGCCGATGTTTCGGTGGCACGGGAAGATGCCTTTCAGCAGGATTTGGAAGTCCTCGATGTGGCTGACAGGGAATGGGAGGAATATGAGAAGGAGAGGCGGGAACATGAGAAGTGAGACTGTGGAAGGGTATCTCATGAGTCAAGAGAGGTTTGGACAAACATGGGCATTGCCGAGCAAGGTCGGGCATCGAAGAAATGGAAATTGGTTCACTCGCCTGTGGTCACACCACCACCAAACCAACATACCATGAAACCCCTTCTGGCACACGCTCGTTTGGCTTCCACTGAACCATCTCTTCCTCCTCAACCTCCTCCTCATTCCATGAGGCTCGCTCTAACCAATGCTGTTGTGGGACCCTCTCGATTGGGGCCCCATGCATCCCGATCTAAAGGGACAGGGCTAGATTTCTCACAATTTCTGAAACCAAAGATGAATAGGGAGTAGATTACTCCCAGAATGAACCTTCTCAATGCATGAACTATTACTACGTCTCGCTTTTAGTTTTGTTATTCATTGATATTGCAACAGTCTTATGTGGTTATTAGTGTTTCTCTTTGTATTACTATAACTGAGGCTCTGACTACATATGAAATCAAGTCCAAAACTTCATGTGTGATAGACTTACAATGTATGGGAGCATGGTGACTGATATGTTATATACCACCCTATGGGTGGTATGGTATATGTATATACCACCTTACTTGGTGTGGTATATACCATCTATGTGACCTCATGGTATATACCGGGAACCTCTCGGTGGTATATACCAGTCTGGGACTCAGTGGTATGTACCACACTCATCCCCTGGTATGTGCCACAGGAAATGGTCATATATTCACCAAGTCCTTGGCATTATGTCACGATTCCTCCTATTTTCGCCTAACAAGCACCCAAATCCACATTGAGCACTAAACCATCAACTTGACTCACCCCGTTTCCCCAAACGTCTGACTCAACTCCATGACTCGAACGGGCCGACTCATACTCATCCATCACGACTCAGCGGGCCTATTACTGTCTGCGACTCACTACCTGTGACTCAGTGGCACGACTCACAATCCCAGAACCATCCATCCCTGACTCCTCCCTGCCAACTCGTATGGACACTTGATGACTCATTCTGACCTGTAGCTTAGTATAAAAGACCTACCTTGTACAGTACGTTTCCTTAGCTTAACCACTTGGTCAATCCATAGTGAACACAGCAGAACAGACTTGATTGAGTGACTTGAGGGGCAACTGCAGTCGCCTTCCTGACACTTGGTTAAGCTCTATTACCCTCACCCCACTCTTGAACCAACCAAGAAACACCGAACCCTCGAACAGCGACCATACTGGCGTCCCAGAACCTCCAGATTGAGTTCATGTACAAACCAGAACCCCTCAGACACCAAGAATACTTCTACCCAACCCGACTCACCAGACCTGACGAGACAACAAACCTCCAACGACAATGAACAAGGCAGTGACGACAGAAAGGGCAGCGATAGCTGGAGGTCTGCCAGCATTAAGGAACTGCCAAACTTCAAAGAAAGGGGAAGGAAACCGGACATATTCACCGGGAAGAGGGAAGAAGTTGAAGACTTCTTGATGGAGTTTGGAAGATACCTCTGCCTCAATGAGGTCATCGACCTGAGTGCCTCCAACAAAATCGATCTTTTGCTATCATTCATCAAGCATGTCTGGGCACGTCACCAAAGCAAGGAGATAGAAGACGGCTACGCGAACAAAGCCTTTGCGGATTGGAGATGGAAAACTTGGGGAGATCTTCGTCGCCGGCTCAGAGAGGATTTCGAACCTCATGACCGGGAAGAAACAGCAGAACAAAAGCTAGACTCCCTTCGACAAACGGGAGATTTAGCGGATATTGACAAGTTCAATAAAGTCTTCCAGGAATTAGCCTGAGACTCAGAACATAATGATGCCGGTCTCAAGTTGTTCTACAAGCAGGGTATCAACCCAGCTTTGAAAGCCACCATCGATAGGTTCAAAGTAGTGCCCACGACCTTGGATGGATGGCAAAAGGCAGCCGTACGAAAGTACAATGACTGGGTATGATCAAGGGCCAAGGAAAAAGCATGGGGACAATGAAAGCAGACAACCACCAGCAGTACCACCACCACCTCAATGATCAGAGCCGCCGATACCTCAAATGCCCAACAAGTTGGAAACACGACGTCTATGTTTGGTGGAAGACTCAATCCAGAAGAACGTGCAATGTACATGTAGGAAGGAAGATGCTTTGATTGTGGACAAAGGGGTCACATGGGCAATTCATCAGATTGCTCGAGAAAAAGGCAATAACCTCTGCTGCCTCAACTTCTGGGAACTGGCGACAGACAACCACCCAAAATGTTCGAGCAACTACAGCATCTGCCCCGACTGCTAGTTCCACTCCTGACTCCCCTGCCTCGACTACGCTGACCACCACGGACAATGCCATTTCTGTTGCTGCCAGAGCACTTGCCATCCTCACCCCCGAACAGAATGCCGCCCTAGCCTTCATTTTCTCCAAGAGGATTTTTGACTCACTCCCCTGCTGTGTTGCCAGGTGGAGTTGTAAATACACATATCAGTAACTTGCCAATTCAATACATGTCTTTCATCACTACGGATCCAAGTGAAATAAGGATTCCGTCACTCACACGGAACGGACAGACTCCGTCAATTGTTGTTGCAGTAGAATTCATTGGAAAAGTTACAGGACAAAAAGTCAATGTGAAGGCCCTTCTCGACAGCGGAGCAGAAGGGATCTTCATTAACACTCGATTTGCAAGAGGAAATGATTTCACCCTTACAAAACTACCAGAGGTAATTCCCATCAGAAATGTTGACGGCAGTGCAAACACTCTGGGTTGGATCAGACATTCCACCAGACAACGAACCCGAATACATTCAGGAGACCAAAGTCCACACCACACCGAATTGGCTGAACTCTACATCACTGATATCGGGGACAGTGATGTGATCCTAGGGACTGACTGGCTAAAGAAACACAACCCTGAAATTCACTGGAACAAGGAACTTTTTGAAATGACAAGATGCCCCCCCTGATTGCAATATAAAGGGAATTGCCCCAAAGATCGAATCTGAGGCAAGGATAAGGCAAAGGGGGATACCCCAGCCAGTGAAAAAGATAGCGGGAAGCAGACAACCGGTCAAACATCGCCAAATGTAGAGGCCACTCCCCAATAGATTATTTACGGAAGATGATGAAGAACGTCCAGATGTACCCGATGAATGGATAGCAAGAGCAATTGCTTCCCTGTTTGCAAAGACAGAGGACGATGAAGAATGGGAAGATATCAGCGAAATACCTGCAACAATTCAAGCGGCATTTACTCAGTCACAAAGGTTAGCTGAAGCCCAATACACCAAAGAACCAACAAAGACCAAGGAAGATCTTTACTTTGGCCTCACCAACCTCGCCTGCCACCTTCCAAGCAATAATGAACTCAATGTTCAAGGACCTAATCGACACAGGAAAGGTGGTCATCTATATGGACGACATCCTTGTATTCACCGATACTCTAAAGAAACACTGTGAATTGGTGAAAAAGATCCTCCAACAACTGCATGACAAAGACCTTTACGCTAAACCAGAAAAATGTGCCTTTGAACAAGAATCAGTGGGATTCCTAGGACTCATTGTCTCACACAACACACTCACCATGGACCCAGTAATGGTGGCGGGAGTGGCAGAATGGCCTACCCCAAAAACAGTGAAGGAGACTCAGGCGTTTCTAGGATTTGGAAACTTTTATCAACGATTCATTGAAGGATTCTCGAGAAGAGCCCAACCCCTCTTCGAACTCACCAAGAAGGAACAACCTTGGGAATGGACAGCCAATTGTGAGAAGGCATTTAATGACCTGAAACGAGCATTCATCTCATCGCCAGTGTAGGAGACTTTGTTTGGCTAGACGGGTCAGACTTCAGGCTGAAGCAGTCGAGTAAGAAGCTTGGAGATCAGAGTCTGGGGCCATTTGAGATCTTGGAGAAGGTGGGAGACCTGGATTACTTGCTGGACCTACCAGAAGAGCTGGAGCAGCATCACCCCATTTTTCATGTTGACAAACTCTACCCTTTTAAAGGTAACCTAGTAAACAGGCTGCTGCCAGAACCGCCTGGACCTATCGAGTTGGAGGACAAGGACAAACCAGAGTATGGGGTGGAGGATGTGGTGGACAGTCAGTACAGGTAGAGACGACTGGAGTATCGGGTGAAGTGTAAGGGTTATTTGGAGTCAGAGAACACCTGGGAACCCACTCAGAAGCTGAAGAACGCCCCTCGGATAGTGAAGCGATTCCACAAGAAGTTCCCCACCACAGCAGGACCAGCTTATCGAGAGGGGGCCTAGTCATTGAGGACGATGAATCCTAGAAGGGGGGTAATGTCATGAAGTGCTGCTTTTCCCCCCTATCTTTTCCTTTCTTAGCACCCATTCCCCTTTCAGCGCCTGTTTGTCACTTTGACGCCCATTTGTTACTTTGATGCCTACCAGATACCCGGTTCCCCTTTTCACATCATTCCCATCATTTCCTTTCCCATCCTTGTTCTTTCACATTGTCTTCACAACCTATCCCATCCATTTTTCCTTTGTTCTCCTTGTTCTTTTATACACAACAGTTACTCATTCCGGACTAGTTATTATTCCATACCTGGACTACTATTGTTTTTCTCTTGTTCCCTATTATCTTCCTTTATTCTCGTGCGCCTCATATCTCAGTATACAAGCTAGACAGTTTACACCTGGTCCCTCATCTTGACCTCTTGTCATTGGGACCAGGTGAGTAGCTAACTTCGTTTCTCTTTGCTTCACTGTATCTAACTTGTCATTGGGACCAGTTCCTTTATCTGCCTTTGTCCTCTGATTGCTGTCTCTGTCATCTCTGCTGTTGTCTCTGCTAGTCGACTTCTGCTGCTGTCGTCTCTATATTCAAAGCCTTAGCGTCTAGCGCTTTAGGACAGTCATCCTCCTCCAAAGTATGTTTGGAAGAGGACGCAATTGGACCAGGAGGGGTGATGGTACTTGCCACGGAGGCGAAGTGGGAATGACCATGAGGGTGGTTGCCACCGTGATTGCCACCAGAGTTGCCAGCATCCCTGTCAATACCACCACGCGTACCTCGCTGCTGCTGCTGCTTCTTCCCTTTTTTGTTACAATTGGAAGAAGGAGCTTGCTGCTGCTGGTCCTGTTGCTCCTGCTGCTCATGCTGTTGTTGACGCTGTAGAGGGCAAGGGCGCTGCTGCTGCTGGAATGAGGGAGTGTTGGTCCCATCGCGCTTGACTGCAGTGAGTTGACCGGCGAACTGAGGGTTGAGACGCTCATATTCGACTATGATGGTGTCCTGGACATGGTCAAGGGTAAGGGCTGGTTTCCCAGAGCCTGTCAAACTATTAGAAGAGTTGGTGCTGCTACTACTTCCTGATTTCTTGCTATGAGAGCTAGCTGTATCATCATCAACGTCTCCAAGGTGCGAATAGTCGTGCAAACATTTGGAGGCAGCTGCTTCCCAAACTTTCGAGATGGCTTAGACAAGGATGAGAGCTTTGATAAGCTCAGGGATGTTGACACCAACCGTATCGAGGTGCTCGAAATAAGACTTCAACTTGGCGATACTGCCAAGGGGATTCTGCTGGTTGAGTGTGAAGGTGACAGTCTTCAGGGAATGGCTGTAGATGACGGAGAGGGTCGGGGAACCATGGATTTTGATCAGCTTCTTCCAGGCATCGCAAGCCTGCATGCCTTTGATGACATCGAACTGCTCCTTGACCATCGTGAGGCAAAATACCCCATCAACTGTTGGCTGTTCTGCCGCCCTTGGTCATGCTGCATGTTGTAAACCGCAAGCTGAGCAGCGTCGGGATCACCATAGACGGTGACTTGGTCATTTCCTTCACCAGTAACAGCTACAGGACCATGAGGCATTCTTCTACACCAGTGAGGATGTCGTAGAGCTTCTCAGCCATGGCGACACCTTCGAAGGTAGGTTGATACCACTGGAGGACACCAGTACCATCAAACTTCTTCTCGAAGACTTCCTTAAGATTGAACATGTTGTTGGATTGAAAGGTTTGGATCTGTGACAGCATCAGTATGCGTCTAATCAAAACACAGGGTAAGCAGCCATGATGGGCGCTATGCTCAATGATGAGCACTGGGCGTTAGATCCGATGTCACCGAAGGACGATACATCAATGCCATAGATCAAGCACTCAATGAAGAGGTCAATGGCATGTACAGGCATAGCCTAGTGAGCCATAGACAGCAGCCTGTGAGGGCGCTCGTCATCAACTAGCAACAGCAGCCACAAGGGTGTTGTTGTTGACAGCAGGCATAACGGTGCTCCTCAATGTAGTAGGGCTAACCGGGGCCCATAACCTGTAGAACCAGCATGACACCTAGTGCAGTGGACTACTACATTACTACAACTACTACTTACCAGGAGAGTTGAGAGAGTTATAGAGGCGAGACGTAGAAGCTCAAGCACACACTGTAGATTCACATAGAGAACTACCAGCTTATATACATGTGGAATGAATATAACTACCATAAAGAGATATCTAATAGGAATTGTACATATGGAGCATATAGAACAATGAAACAGTCACGAAGTACTGTTCCACATACTCGTAGTGCGGGAGAAGTGAACCGGGACTGATTAACATCTAGGCTGCAGATTCAACAGGAACAGGACAATCCCGTCTTCGTAGTTCCATTCTTCAAGGTTTTTCACAAGTGTTCTTGGTCCATTGTGTAGAAGAACATTGAGTGCATTATGAACCTCTAAATCTCGGCGAGGGGAGTCTTTGATCCTCTGTATGATGTCTGAGTGTCCTGTTGTGAATGCCACCCCTTTTCAAAGAGCTCTAATACAGAAGAAGGCAGGGTTTAGCAGTACTCGGTCCTTGTTTTCGTCTTCTGTTCCAATCTTGTGGTCTGCTCTTCATGACAGAGGGTCGCTTTTGTTGGCAATACCAGGTTCGTGAATCATTTCAAAATCAAAACGGGTCAAGAATAAGGCCCATCGGGCTTGTCGTTGGTTTAAGTCCTGTGCTGTGCAGAAGTATTCTAGATTCTTGTGGTCAGTCCAGATTTTGATCTGTATTGGTGCTCCTTCTAGGTAATGTCTCCAAGCTTCCAATGCACAGATGATTGCTAGTAGTTCTTTGTCGTGGATCTTGTAATTGCATTCTGCTTCTGAAAGGGACTTCAAGAGATACATGACCAGTTGCCATTTTTCATCTTTCCCCTTCTGGTATAGGACTCCACCAGTGGCATAGAACTTCTACTCAGAAGGGTTCAGTGGTGTCGGGCATAATTAGGACTGGCGATGAGATGAATGCTCGTTTCAGGTCATTAAATGCCTTCTCACAATTGGCTGTCCATTCCCAAGGTTGTTCCTTCTTGGTGAGTTCGAAGAGGGGTTGGGCTCTTCTCGAGAATCCTTCAATGAATCGTTGATAAAAGTTTCCAAATCCTAGAAACGCCTGAGTCTCCTTCACTGTTTTTGGGGTAGGCCATTCTGCCACTCCCGCCTGTCACGATTCCTCCTAAGTTTCCCCAACAAGCGCCCAAGTCCACACTGAGCGCTAAACCATCACCTCGACTCACCCCAGTTCCCCAAACGCCTGACTCAACTCCATGACTCAAACGGGCCGACTCATACTCATCCATCACGACTCAGCGGGCCTGCTACCGTCTACGACTCACCACTTGTGACTCAGTGGCACGACTCACAATCCCAGAACCATCCATCCCTGACTCCTCCCCGCCGACTCGTACGGACACTTGATGACTCACTCTGATCTGTAAACTAGTATAAAAGACTTACCTTGTACAGTACGTTTCCTTAGCTTAACCACTTGGTCAATCCACAGTGAACACAGCAGAACAGACTTGATTGAGTGACTTGAGGGGCAACTGCGGTCGCCTTCTTGACACCGCCACCGTTACTGGGTCCATAGTGAGTGTGTTGTGTGAGACAATGAGTCCTAGGAATCCCACTGATTCTTGTTCAAAGGCACATTTTTCTGGTTTAGCGTAAAGGTCTTTGTCATGCAGTTGTTGGAGGATCTTTTTCACCAATTCACAGTGTTTCTTTGGAGTATATGTCCTAAAGCGCTAGACACTAGGACTATAGAAACGGCGGCGGCGGAAGTCGACTAGCAGAGACGACGATAGAGACGACAGAGGTAGCGAGCAGAGGGCAAGAGCAGGTGGATAACTGGTCCCAACGACAAGTCAGATACATTGCAGATAGAGAAAGACAGAAATAACTACTCACCTGGTCCCAACGACAAGAGGTCAAGATGAGGGACCAGGTGTAAACTACCTAGCTTATATACCCAGTCAGAGGTCTGAGATATGAGTCGTGAACGAATAGGAAAGACAATAAGAAAACAATAAGGAAACAATAGTAGTCAAGTATAAGACAATAGCGAGTCCGGAATGAGTAACTAGGAGATGAGAGAAGACAATAAGAACAATAGAATGAATGGGTCGTGAAGAAGGTGTAAGAGACAATAGTGTGAGAAGGAAATATGTGGGAAGGGGAAACGGGCGTCTGGTAGGCGT